>RBNI01000539.1:0-29525 GCA_003990745.1 Jimgerdemannia flammicorona | reverse complement strand
CACCCACCCTCCCCCCACTCTGCTGACAGATTTTCTCTATCAAACAATGCCTTCGACCCCCCTTCAACCTCCAACCAAGCCACCAGCCCATCAGAGTGTCTTCCATAAGGCTATGCTACCTCAGCAGTCTGACCTTGGAACCAAGTCTCTACCCATCCTCAAAAACATATAACCAGTGACTGGCCAGCCCTACCCAAATGGTCAATGCTCAGCCTAACATCAGCCATTCCTTCCCCACCCCCCCCTCCAATCTATCCCTTAAATCCTCCCATCTCCCCTGCATGCCATCTCTCTGACCCACTCCCCCAAATGATCTCCAATGTTCTGCCAAAAGGTACCAAGTACCTCACACTCTCCTAGCCAATGTTCAGACATCTGTACATATCCCCCTTCCTGCTCTACATTATAGTACTCTTCACAGTTGAAGCAACCTCCCTCAATAAGGTGACCTGAGCAGAAGTTGAGCATGACATTCCGCCTCAGCACATGCTGCCAGACCACCCAGTACTTCGGCGGCAGCCACCTCTTCACCTCAGTACTCCAGACCCAAATGCTGTGCCAGTCCCACTCCTTGCCAATTTCTACTCCTTGCCAACTACTAGGCCACAGGTCCTGGCCTGGTCCCCACTGGCATTCAATCCCATCACCAATGTCAAACTTAATTAGGGGAATGCCACCCAGTAACACTTGGTCCCATTGCCACATCTCTGGGTCCCAAGCTGCCTCCCCTTCATCTCCCTGCCACCTAATTCCAATGTGGCATGCCCCTTCTGCCACTCCCCACCAGAAGCCTTTGAATCGCAATTGTTCAGTGTTCTGAAGGCCCACAAGTGCTAGGAGATCATCAGTTGAACCCCTCAGGGAGGCCCTCATCTCCCAGACTTTCTGCAGTAGGGGGACCCAACCACCCCCTCTCAACTCCACTGCTCTCTTCAGCCACCATGCTCTTAAGCAGTGTAGTCTCTTAGGGAAGTCAACCAGCCCCAGTCCCCCATTTGCCACCAGTAGGGATAAGACCTCTCAGCTAATTTGACTCCACCTTCCAGCCCAGATCCACCCCTTGGCCAGCTTCATCAATCTCTTCACTACCCAGGCAGGGAAGTCCAAATGATAAGCCAGATATCACACCTTCAGCATCCAATAGACATTCAGAATTGAAACATGTCCTGCCAGGGATAAATGGCAGCCCCCCCAACTCTGCAGGGCCTCCTCCCAGATGCCAATCCACTGCTCCCACCAATGTTGGGGCAGAACTGACCCATATACTGATAGATAAATACCCAAGTACCAAACTATCTCACCAGTAGGAACAATGGTACCAATAATCTCCCCTCCCACCAGACCATTGCCTAACATCATTGTCTCGCACTTATGCCAATTGAGTCTAGCCCCAGAGTTCACCTCATACCACTCCACTGTTTCCTTTAGCTTCTCAACATCTGCAATTGATCCTAGGCCAACCACCATGTTATCTGCAAAAGCCCCTACTTTCCACTCAATACCAAAGATAGAGAGCCCCACTATCTTCTGCCTGATTCTGTCCATGAGGGGCTCCAAAGAAAGAGTATACAAAATGGGGGACAGTGGGTCCCCCTGAGGCACCCCCCTTCCCAGGGGAAATGCTACCCCTCTGTGTCTATTACACATGAGTGTAGCCCTACTCTCTTTCAGTAGACTGACCATGGCTGTCCTGAACTATTGTGGGACTCCAATCCTATCCAAAACTTTCATCAGCCAGACCCATCGCACTTGGTCATAAGCCTTCTCCTGATCCAGAAAGACCAGATATCCATCTAGTCCACTGGCTTGTGTCCCTTCAATAACTCCATGAACTCATACTGTGCCATCCCTGATGAGCCAGCCTCCCACAAAGCCCCTCTGCTCATTACCCAGAACCTGCTGGGCCACCTTTTGCAACCTTGCGACCATCACCTTGGTAACCAACTTTCTATCCATATCAAGTAGCATAATCGGCCTCCAGTTCTTCCAGTTCTCTCACCTTCCTTTGTTCTTATAAAGCAATGTTACTAGCCCCAGATCCTGTTCTCCCACCCATCTCCTCATTTGTATAATCCAATCACACAGTGCCGTCATCTCTTCCAGTACTTCTGGGACTCCTACCATCTTTTTCCTGAAGTCCCAGGGCAGCTCATCCTCCCTAGGTGCCATATCTAAGGTTGTTGCGACAAGAACCTGGCAGATCTCCTCCTCTTGCACTGGTAATATGAGGTCACCCAGCCCAACTGCTTGTGTAGGGTGCCAATCCTCCAACACTTGGTCAATGTCCTCAGTATCTGCTCCACCCTCCTCCTCACTCCATAATCTACTCCAATGCTCCTTTAATGATCTAAGAATGTCTTGTACCCCATGCACCAATATACTATTAGCATTAAGCACCCCCTCCTACCTTTGTTGCACTCTTCTTGCTTGAAGGGCTCTTGTGAGAAACTTTGAGGGCCGCTCCCCTTCCTCCAACCCCTGCCAATGAAGCCGTGCCGCCAAACCCTGGACCCTTGCCTCTTCCTCATTCTGCAGCACCTGTTGTAGTTCAACCACCTCCATTTTTGCCCTTATCACTCTCCAGTCCTCCTCTCCCTCCAATGTCACCAGTCTCACCCAGTCCTCCAAGAGTCTAGTCAGTCTACAAGAAGTCCACTGCACCTGCCATCTCCTCTGTCTCTCAGCCTCCTTACCAGCCTCACTCCAGAAGATCCTAGCCATCTTCTTCATCCTCATCCACCGAATGCTAACTGGGGCACCTTCCTACCTCCAGTACTCCACTCACAGCTGAATGTCTTCAGCCCACTCATCCCACCGGCTCCCATTATCTAGTAAGGAGGAATTAAGACACCAATGTCCAGGCCCATCCCCACTCCCCCCAAAATGTCCCTACCCTAAAAGCCCCCAATGATCCAACTAAGGATACCATTCCACCTCCAGCAACTTCCAAACATCCAAGCCCCAACAGCTAGCCATCAAAATCCAATCAATCCTCATCCCCAGGCCCCTGGCCCAGTGTGTGTACACCCTCCTATCTCCCCAACATTCTCTATCTGCATCTACCAGAGCACTCAGTCTTTCCACTTTCTCCCATGCCGCCAGTCCTCCACTCTGACCCTCAGCTCCTCGTCCTCCATTAGTTCTGTCTCTCAATACATCTCTGACCATATTGAAGTCCCTACCGAGCATATCTACCCCAACCTCCACAAGAATTCCACTCTCCTATAAGCCCTTCACTCAATTCACATGCTCACCCCATACTGCGGGGCAGTAACAGGAGCCCACTGTAACTGGCTCCCAACCTGTGTGTATCCACTCTCCCCAGACCAATCTATCCCCCCAGCTCCATATATTCCTTATCTCCCCTTTGCCTTTCTGCATCAAAATCCCAACCTTGCCCTTTCAGACTGCCTCACCTCCCCACTCCTTTGTCCATTCCAGTCTATCCAAATCATCCTCACACCTGACATCCTGCAAGAGGAAGAGATTGGCCTCCAATCCCTTCAGCCAAGTAAAAATGTTCTTATATCAATAAGCGCCCCGTAACCCATTCATATTCAAAGAAAAAATGTTGGTTATACTATTCATAGTAAAAAATGGTATATTATCAAGCTTTCTCTACTGCTCTATGTTCATCTCCTTCTGTGCCAAATCCAGATTATGTTCCATGGTCACCTCCTCCTCTTCAGCCCTCTGAGCCTCCAGTCCAGCCAACAGCTCATTCATCTCCCCATCTGCCTTCTCTTTGAATTTCTCATGGTACTCCAGGCAGGCTTCTTGTCAGAGCTGTAGGCTATGACACTTGGTCCAGCAGTATTCAGCCCTCTCTCCTGTGACTCTGGCCATCTCCACCTCCTGCTCCTTATCTACCTCATAGCCCTCCTCCTCCAGATATACCACAAGGATTTCCACCTTCAATACCATCACCACCCCTTCCCCCTGCAGGATCCTCGCTCAATGCTCGTTGCTCATGGCCACCAGGTTGTTCATCATCCTGCACATCCAAAGTAGGTTCCCCACCTCCTTTCCTCCAGAGGTCACCGGTCTCTTACCATCCAACATCATGGTGTCTGCCCCAGTACTCACATCCTCATCCCACTCCTCTGGAACGTCCACCAGTTCCTCCTCACCAACCACCACCACTTGTCTCCCATTTGCTGCCTCTGGAACTCCAAATTACACTCTCTGGGCCCCCCGCATTGGCACATCCTCCACCACCCTGTTTTGGGAAGCTGGGCCCCACCTGATAAGGGAAGTAGGGGTCGGAGAATTCTCCCATATCTCATCTCAAACCTCCAGCATACCATCTGCATACAGGTCCTTGCCAGTCATCTCCCAATTCTCACCAGTCCTCTTCCCAGCACTCTCACCTCCCTCACCTACCCAGACACTCACCTTGGCCCCCCCTGTGTCTACCATCCTGCTCATCTTCTTCTGAGGTCCACCCTTCATCTTTACCAGCAGTTCCCTCTACCTCTTACATCCCTGCTCTTATTTCCACTGCTCCTTGCTCACTTGAATCCACTTCCCATCCACCACCTCCAAGTGTGTTGCCTCCTCAAAGGCCCTCTAAGCCTTTGCCCACCATTCCACCACACCACTCAGCTCTTCCAGTACTTCCAATAGGTCCTCTTCCTCCTCCTCACTTCCCTTCATCCTTGTCACCTTGCATACGATCGTCCCCCAGACCATACCAGAAGGCCAGTCCCTTGTCTTCCCAGTTGCCTCCTTTCCTGCTAACTGAATCCTCACATCCACATCTCCAGTTCTGAGCGAGGTCCCCTCTCAGACTCTAAATCCAATATCCACCATCTCTCCATACTCTGCCATGACCTCCTCAACTCTCTTTCTCATCTTCATCACCATCACTGTGGGCACTCCTTTCACCAACAGTTGGACCACTCTGGGGTCCCATTTCAGACATCAAGCCATCAGTACACATACCTCCCCAACTATCAATCCAACCTTCAACACTTTCTCCAATAGCTCAGCCTCCTCGAAGCCCACCTCCACTCCCTCCAGTCCCTTCAGAAACTTTATGGATGCCGCTCCAGCCACCTGCTTAGCAATCAGTCCCAATACTATTTTCACTATCACTGCTAGGCCCTGGAAGCACAGTATTACCATGAATGCTGAAATCGATTTCTTGAGTAATGGTGCCACTGCCAGGCCCATCACACTATCTGCTAAATCTCCTTATCTCCCAAGCCCCAGTCACTCAGCTGCACCATCCACAGTTACATCTGGATTTTTTTCCAGATTAGCAGTCCCATCTCCATCAGCTGTCATGTCTCCCCTAGCCACTACACCTCCAGTCCCACTGCTCTCTCTGCCAAGGGCTACTCTCCCCTGCACTGGCACCTTCTCCGTTTCCTTGCCTTTCTTCAACCAACCCTTCAGCCCCAACATCTGCCTTCTCCCCTTCACTGTCTCAGCAAAGCTTGCCCTTCCAGATCCCTGTCCACCACTACTGCCCCCTCCCCTTCCATGCCCACCTGCCAGCAGCCCCCTCATACCTCCCCTCAGACCAGGGCCTCTCCCCACTTGCTGCCAGTCGAATGCACTCAGGCCACCCTGCCCAGTATGCACCTCAGGTTGCCTGTTGGTCGCCATATTGTTAGTCTCTTTTCTCCAAAAACGATATCATAGTTGCTTCCCAGAAGTTGTGTAACCCGAGAGATACTGGAGAGAGATGTGGGCATGCAATACTAACCTCCAGAATGCCACCAACTTAGTTCAAGAATATAATTCTTTAAACAACTGAAATCTGAACACTCCTATACCTATCAGTCCTATACTATATATTACCTCTCCTAAACATTAAGTACCCTTATAATTATTATAAACAAAATCAAGAACTCAGCAAGTTAAGATAAAAGAATACTGACTTTCTAGAAAAATAACAAAACTGAAAGTCAGTCTATTCTCCTTGTACTACTGGTGGGAAATGAGATATTGATATTTAAGAAGATTCTTTAGAGGAAATTCTCCAGCAGTAAATAACATCAGAATCACTTCTAGCATATAGTATCAAATATATAATCCTTTAATATATAAATCTAACATATTAGGCAACTGTATTATAAACATATCACTTTTTGAGAAAAATGAATATTACTGAACTTTTGATCATCTAAATAGTATAATAACATTAGACCAGAATTAGAAGACCTCAATAAGAATATTAAAAGCTAAGAAGGAGAGAGTTATAAGTATATAACCTCTAAGCCACCAAAACTATATATTACTCTCAGATCAAATCTAGAAATTACATATAAGATTATAAAGCTGAGTTAACTTAAAGTTATGAAATACAAGATTTATTATAAGTACACAACCTCTAAGCTACTGAAATCACATATCACCCTCTGAACAAGTCACTGAAATCACACACACTAGCTAGACAAATCTGAAAATCACCTGCTTGATCATGAAGCTGAGTCAAACCAAAGTTACAGCATACAAAGCTGAGTCAATATGAAGTTATGGAACACAAGATTTATATAAATAGAATCTTATCAATCAGGACCAAATGCATATATACCAAGCACTGAGACATGTCAAAATAAAGAATCAAAACAAATAATAACTACAACTTCTGAACATATACAAACATGACCACTGAGATCTATAACCGCATTCATACTGACATTTGGAATACCATTGTCAACCGAGTCATACCCCCTCTGCCCCTCATAAATATCCATAGTCTAGTACCCCTCTACTTCATAAAAGCCCGATAGAATGCCCTGAACATACTTAGCAAGGCCCACCAAATTGGACAAATCTCAAGCTACTATCAGATTGGCTGCCTCCTAGAAGATATAGCCAAACACCACTACAATACAGACATCACTCAGATGTCTCAACACTAGAAACTCATTGCCTGCAAACACCAGGAACTCTTTTATGAGTATAGCACTATTATTTCCCATCTCTAAGTTACTATCAGTGAAATGGTTACCACTCTGTCCTATGGCCAAATCAATGACATAATACAAGAACTCAACTATAAGTACCTCAAATATGTTCAGACTATAGATATCTTCTTATACCCCAATGACTATATCCTGTAAATGCCTTAAGTTGGATATGCCATGAAGGACATCTATGATATAATCTGATTTGATGAAGACAAAGCAGAAGACAATGATCCCTCTGATGCTAACATGATCTCAAGCCAAGGATCTCTGCCAACTCTGATCACTCTGTCATTATTACTAATGAACTTACAGCAGTTTATAACCACTTATGAGACCTATTGGAACAATGATCACTGGTATGAATACTAACTCACATTCATTCCTGATTACTTTAACTATAATGAAGAGATAGGAGAACACAACTTATATCTTCAGACAACTCTCGAGATTGAACCAACCACTCCACCACCTGAGTATGAGCAACATGAACTACAGCCACCAACTTACTACAACCCTGTGATTCATAGTACTGTAACCTACAGAAGGTATGCAGACAGTGAATCTGATAAAAGTGAAGATGATACACCACTCCTTTGCCTACCAACTCCATATCCAGCATATGAGACAGACAATGCTATCCTATGGGATGGTGATGAAGTCCCAATGTATTATTACCTCAGTGAACAAGGAGAATTAATCTGCGAATAACTCTTCCTAGATGACTACTTCATCAGAGATGATGTGATCAATAGTGATGTCATCGAAGACTACCCAGACAGCATCTAAATCTATAGATAGCTTAGCAGTCATAGTATAGTAAGATTAGCCTTTGTATGACATGACTGTGAACTAACTCAGCAGTCAGATGATCTTTTGACATATCAGATCATCCTTATACTATGTGACTGCATTCTGACTCAGCAAGGCACTAAGTACTATATCTATATCTAGTATAGTCTAGATAGCCCCTCACTAGTATAAATACCCCCTCTCCCAGACTTCAGAATCTCAGACTCAAATACACAAGAACATTCCTGAACACTTCTCCACAATATCTCTTTATACAACTACTCCTAGTATAGCAATATCATGAATAGCGAATAAACCTATTTAATAACCCACAAACTACTCTTAAGTAAACCCACTCCCTATTAGGTCCCACTCCTAACCCCATCATGAAATTTCCTAATTGGGTATTGTCTGCAGTGATATGCTAATTCAACTAAGCTGGTCTTAGTTTCTTGAACTTTCTAAAATACAGAAAATCCTGAATATCTAGAACTAGTTCTAAAAAGGACTTTGGTTGAAACATCAATCTGATCTTAAAATCAATAAGTATAGAGGACATACTCCATATAAAATTGATCTGGACCATAAGAAAATGGTCTTCCAGAATATCTAGAACTTTCAGAAAATCCTTCCAGAACTATGTAATGGTTACTCTAAAAAGCAACTCTCTTATATTTATATAAATAAAATCTTACCAATTAGAATTGAATATATATATATCAAGTACCCAGATATATCAAAACAGGGAACTACAACAAACTAAACAAATAACTCCAACTTTTGAATATATATATACAAATATGACTACTGAGATCTATAACTACATCCATACTGACATTTGGAATATTATTATCAACTGAGCCACACCCTCTCTACTCCTCATGAATATCTATAGCCTAGCATCTCTCTACTTTGTAGAAGCTCAATAGAATGCCCTAAACATACTTAGTAAGGTCCACTAAATTGGACAAATCTCAAACTACTATCAGATTATATAAGAGGGTTACTTTTTTAGAGTAACTATTATATAGTTCTAAAAGGGTTTTCTGGAGGTTCTGGATATTCTGGAAGACTGTTTTCTTTAAGGTCAAGATCAATTTCATATAGAGTACATCCTCTATACTTATTGATTTCAAGTTTGAGTTGACATCTCAACCAAAGTCCTTTTTTAGACTAGTTCTAGATGTTCAGGAGTTTCTGTATTTCAGGAAGTTCAAAAAACTAAGACCAGCTTAGTTGAATTGGTGTATTACTACAGACAATACCCAATTAGGAAATTTGTAATGGGGTTAGAAGTGGGACCTAACAGAGAGTAGATTTACTTAAGAGTGATTTGTGGGTTATTAAATAGGTTTATTTACTATTCATGATATTGTTATACTAAGAGTAGTTGTATGAAGGGATATTGTGGGGAAGTATTCAGAATGTTCTTGTATATTCGAGTCTGTTCCAGTCTGAGATTCTGAGATCTGGGAGAGGGGGTATTTATACTAGTGAGAGGCTATCTGGATTATACTAAATATGGATATAGCACTTAGTGCCTTACTGAGTCAGAATACAGTCATATAGTACAAGTGTGATCTAATATGTCAAGAGATCATCTGACTGCTGAGTCAGTTCACAGTTATATCATATAAGACTAATCTAACTATGCTATGACTGCTGAGCTATATAGATTTAGATGCTGTCTGGTTAGTCTTTGATGACATCACTATTGATGACATCATCTCTGGCAAAGTCTGAGCAGTTTTCTGACTTCTGATGTTATCAGTTTCAAAGGTGTTGTCACTTCTGTCTCTTGCAAATTATGACTATTCTTGGTGGTAGTAATTGTACAAGGATAACAGGTCTTGGTTCTCTTTTTTTTTGATCTGCTGGCACATTTGCGAGGACTGGCCATTCTTGTCTAGAACGAGGGCTCCCAATGTCATAGCTGGGGGTTCAAACCTCTTGGAAATGATATTTTCTGTAATCCAAGGCAATTTCTAATAGTAATATCTATCACATAGATGGCTTGAAATTGGTTTCGATGATGTCAGCTTTCTTGAGTTCAGATGAAGTATCTGTTACTCTCCAATGGAGGTAATACAGATAGAGTGAATAGAGTTATTCAAATGCATTTTGCTTCTGCTAAGTAATGAGGTCTTGTATAGTCATGGTATATCTTGGTCTTGAGTTTGATAAGTATAGTTCATGAACTCTTGATAGATGAGATAGAGTCCTTCTTGTCTCAGTTTAAGTTGGGTACTTTCAGTTTCCTTTTGTAATAGTATAATATATCAAACTAGTTATAGAGGTTCAGAGTCAGTCTTATGGTTATAGTACTTCTTCTAATATTCTTATGTCTTGGTGGTAGGTTCTTGTATTTGCTGACATATTTTGTGTAACTAGATGATCTCTTTAGTAACTTGTTTTATAGTCTTGCATGTGGTTTCCAAATTGGTTCTGAGGATAATATACAATTTTGGTGGCTTAGAGGTTGTGTGCTTACAACTCTCCCCTTCTTAGCTTTTGACATCCTCATTGGGGCCTTCTAATTTGTTCTAGTGTTGTTGTACCATTTGGATGATTCTTGTGGCTATGTTTGTTGAGGATTTGTTCAACTTTGTACACTTCTTAGTTATTAATAATGACAGGTATAGGTGGTTCTGTAGTTTGGTTCAGAAATGTGTCTCAGACTTTCTGGAATAGTGGTCTGACATGGCTGTCAACTTTGGAAAAGTCTTCTTCAGAGTTCTCAGGTTCTCCTTTGGATGGACAGATGGAGATGACAAAGAGAGAGCATTTCTTAGCCAATTTCTTGAGCTGTAACTTATTGATGTAGGTGATCTTTGGTCTAGGGTCACTAGAGTTGAGTAAGTCTTTTTCACCTTGTAATTTAAAGTTGTGGCATCCTTTCTTGATAGTCAGAGAATAGTTTACCCAATAAATTATGGGGTTCTCTTGTTTCAACCATGGGGTTCCGAGAATGATCTCATTGTCAGGAAATGGTATGATCTGGAGAGTAATATATACTCAGTAGTCACCAATTCAGAAGGGCAGATTGTGGACTTCCTTGCTAATAACATGTAAGGTTCCATCAGCTGTGGCAACTGCTTGAGTTTGTTGTACTGAAGAGGTGAAGACCTTGAGTCTATTGACTGTTTCTTTATTGATAAAGTTGCCTGAGGCACTGCTGTCTATCATAATCTTAACAGGTGCTCAATTGACAAAAGTTTGAAGTGTAAGCAGTTTATCTGATCCAATGGTAGTAATTTTGGTTATAGGAGTTTTCCTTCTGTTGGTTCTTCTTTGAGCTAGTTCATTGATACAAAAGAAGCAATTGTCAATCATTTGGGAAGAGTACATTCTAATGCCATAGAGACATTGGCCACTTGGTATATATCCATCTTCGATTTTCTTATAGAATTGTTCTTCTTTATTCATGGTAGGTTGGGCTGGGGCCTTACTTGATGAGCTAAATCCTTTGGATCCTCAGATGGTGGGCAGTAGTTCAGAGACTTCCTTGACTGTTAGGGTTGACTTGATTTTTTCGAATAGAATCTGGACAATATAGAAACTAATGGGGATCTTGAAGGGTGTCCAACTGTGGTTTCAGATAAGGACAATAATTTTGCCTGTGTAATCTTCATCAATGACTCTTCCTTCTACTGAGAGTCCTTTCAATGCTAGACTGCTGTGATAGTATATTCTTCCAACATGTCCTTCAGAGATTTGGATACTGATTTCTGTATAGACTTGCTTAACTTCTCAGTTGGAAACTGTAGCTTCTTTAACTGCATATAGGTCATATCTAGCTGCTTTTTGACTTCCTTTGATTGGGGCCTTGGCAGTTTGCCTTAACTTGACAAAGTCCAGTGTTCTGGTGGTCAGGTTATTGAGGTAGTGCAGAGTAGTAATAGTTACTCATATTGCTGTTCAGGGTTTTTGATTAGGGCAGGCACTAGCCATATGTCCTGTCTTTTGGTAATAGAAGCATACTTCACTTCTTTGAAGTTCATTCCTTTCTCCTTCAGTGAGTTTCTTGAAGATACTCGGCTGAGTGAGTTTATGATTTCTGGGTATCCAAGAGGTGGATGTGGAGGGAGCTTGGGATGTTTTATGCTTAGGTTCTTCTTTCTTGGTTCAAGTCTTTTTCTTATTATTAAATTGTCATCAGGGCAGAATTGGTCCAGCTGTTAGGATTTGCTTAACCATAGTCTTGATTTTTGCTAGGCACTATTGTTGGTGATTACAACCAACTGGGCAGCTTTGTTCTCAGATTTTTCTAGTAAGTTATTCAGGCAGAGTATTGAATAAATGGTCTGCTCTTGTACCATTTCATGCTTCATCATTGGTAATATATCCTAGGCCAATAGTGTTCAGAAGTGACTCAAGTTTTATATAGAAGGTTGAGGAGAAGGAAGGCCCAGCAGGAGCCAGGGGAGCAAACCCAGAATCAGTGTCAAAGTGAATGGAAGATATGTAGAAGAGCATGTATAAGGGAGATAAACAAAGAATGTAACTGAAAATGCATCAGCTGTTTATTGCTATGTAAAAACATGGTCCTTATATATAAAATACGATATCCCAAAAGGAAGGACACACCACAACTCAGGGCAAACCAAATTAGGAACCACATAACTGCCAGAGATAGACAGAGATAAGAGGGGAGCCAATCCCAGTTGCAGGATAAAAATCACAAACAAACACAAACAAAACAAATCCAAATTGGGATTAAAAAACATCTGCAGACCCCAGAGGGGTGAGCATGAGTGAGGGGTGAGGCCGAAACAGAGTGAGCTACAGTGAGCCCAAGCAAAGCAAGGGGCCGAAGGCAGTGAAGGGGAGCGGAGTAAGGCCGAGACCCCAGAGTGAGTGCAAGACCCTGGAGGGGGCAAGGATGTTTTTTAATCCTCTCCAGCAGAGCCAGAGGCACCAGAAGGTGATGAAAACACAAAATGAGAGTGATGGATTAAAGAAGAAACAGAAGAAAGACATGAATGAGTGATCAGAGGGTATCAAGAAAGAGATGAAAGTCCATGGCATGAAATAGAAGAGTGCAGGATAGTATCAGGGCATTGAGCAACCCAGCAAGTATGATCAAATGGTAAGATGAGAATTGGGAGTAGGAAAGAAGAGGGGGTATGGAGAGGGTAAGAGAGGAGGGAGAGAAGAGAAGGGGGGTAAAGGAGAGAGAGAAGGGAAGAGTAAACAACAGACCATTCAACAGAAGCAAGCAGATCATAAATGATAGAAATTGAGTAGGCATGATGATGGACCATAAAGTTGTCAAGAACCTGAACAGTAGACACCCAATCAGAATAATAGGAGCAGTATAGTACAAGACAACAAGCCTTACCATGAACACATTCAAGAAGAGTATGACAAAGATGGTTAGACAAGAAGTCAGGGAACTGTTGAGAACATGGAAAATGAGAATAAACAACAGTTCGAAAGGGAGAAAGAGAAATGGAAAGGTCCAAAAAGGGAATACTAGTCATACTGCACACCCAAGTAATAGAGTGGTGGGGAGGGTAGATACTCAGAAATAAACTAGATATATCAATACCAGTAACAGCAAAGACAATAAAGTCATTGATGTATCAGCAAAAGAAGATATCCCCAGCCCGGAATACAATGGAAAGAGGTGAAGAAAGATTACATATTGCATGAAGTTCATGGGCCAGGCCAATGAGATTGGCAAGGGTGGAGGCACAATTTGTACCCATGGCAATACCAGAAGTCTAGTGAAAGGAGCCAAGAACTGACTCAAAATAATTAGAGCCACAGATGAGAAGCATAAGCTCAACAATGGAAGCCAACGAGACTAGGGAATCTAAAGGAAAAACAATGGAACCTAAGAAGCAAAGACAATCATCGATCTCATCAAAATGAATAGCAGTATAGAAGGAGGAAAAGTCACCAGAGGCCAAATGGGAGAAATGATGAACAGGTACAATGGTGGAGCAGAGAAGGGCGAGCTCTTGAGTATCATGAAGAATAGTATACTCAGGCCTAAGATAGTGTTGTAAGAGAGCCATCCAGGAGAGGAAGAAGCAGGATAACCACTTCAAAATCTTAGTGGTGGGGGAATTATAAGCAGCTGTAATGGGATACCAAGCCAGAGTAGGCTTGTGAACCTTAGGAAGGGTATAGAAAACTGGAAGACAAATGTCAAGGGAGGACAAAGAGTCCTGGAAGAAGTTAAAAATGAGATTCGTAAATAGGAAATCTGAAAGCAATCTGGTATGAGCCAGAGAAACCCAAAGAAGAGTGAGAACCTCATCCAATCCAAGAGCACTAGGCTTGTAAGCCACGGCTCAAAGGAGGGCAGAAAGGCTATCAAGGTAGAGTAACTTAGAAATAAGTGCAAAACTCTGATTCTTATCAGTGACTGTGAGCAAATGCATAGACAATTGCTTGACCAATTTAAGCGCGGTATGTATGGTATGGTCCAAAACTAAGCAAGAGTGAGTGCATCTGAAAACAGACAGCGAGCAAGCTATGTCGAGAAATACACAGTGTGAAGAGACATTGGAAGGAGGGGCTCAATTACTGGGAACAAAATAGTGAGAGGGCATCTCACTATGATCTTTAAAGAAGATGGCAAGGTCAAGAGTATGACAAAAACATATGAGACAAGCTGGATCAGTAAAGGAGAATTGTGAGAGAGTCACAGGAAAAACAAAGCAAGGACCCAAGGATAAGGCAAAGACTTAAAGAGGAGAAAGGGAGTAGTCAGCCAAAGAGAAAGGAGGAGACAAAAGTGTTCTAAGAGAAGAATAAACCTGAAAATTTGGAATGAGCAACTGGGAAAGGTAAAGGGGGGACAATATGAGGAACTACTCAGAGTATACCAGAAGCGATGATGGAATCTGAGAAGAGACAGAGACACTGAGGGAGAATCACGCCAGGGGGAAGTTTAAGAGTAGGAGGCCTTCTTCTTCCCTCTGACTTTTTTTGAAGGTGGCAAACCTAATGAATGAGAGCACACCCCATCAGAGTGCCAGACCTTGTGGCCACAGGCTTTCATGCAGTCCTTACATTCAGGGGTACAGGTGGAGGAGGTAGAGAAGGAACCAGCAGAGGAGGCTAAAGGAGAGTGAGCAGCCAAAGGGGCAGCAGCATGAGGAATACCACTATGAGGACAGACAGACTTGGCCAAGTGTCAGTAGACATGGTGGAGGCGACCGGAGCAGACAGCACAAGACCAGACCTGACAGGGTGAGAACCAAGTTGGCAGCCATGCTTGGAGGCAGAGGGAATGGAGAAGGAGGCCTTATCAGGAGAGGGGGACCAGGAAGAGGCCAATGAAGCCTGATTGGGCTTGGCAGGAGTCTTGGTGGGGGTCTTGGAGAGGGCCTTGGCAGTGGCAGTGGCAAAGGAATGGACCTCAGCACAGGCAGTAGCATGAGCCTCAGCATGAATAGCCTTGGAGACCAAAATCTCAGAAGAGGCAGGCAAGAGAGCAGTGGCAGCAGCGCAAGCAGAAGCAGCAGCACATGATGACTCTTGCTCATGGAGATGAGTGACGAAAGAAGTGCCGGTGAGGAGAAAGTGACATATAGTGTTGATGTTGGCAGTGATGGAAGGAACCTTCTGGATGGTGAAGCCACAGAAGGGGGCAGTATCTGAAAGGTAAGAGGAGGCAAAGGCCATGAAGGCAGCACATGCATGATGGAAGGAGGCAGAAGCAGTGGCAGCAGAAGCAGTGGCAGCATCAGTGGCAGCAAGCTTAGCAGCGGCAGTGGCAATATGAACCTCTTCAGAGAGAGCTTGGCAGTAGGCCTCGGGGAGAATGGAGTAGCAGACGGTGAGCAGAGCAATGATGTCGACATCACAGCAGAGATGAGCCTCCTTGGCAGAGAGGGCAAGAACTAACTGGAACTGAGAGAGGAGTGGATGACCAGAAGGACGAAGGTCCAGGGAGAGGGAAAGAATAGCAGATAAGACATAGGTCTCAAACAAGATAGTGGCAGGGGTAAAAATGGGGGGAGAAGGAGGAGGAGGAATCTCATCCATGAGCTTGTCAACGAGGATGGAGGCCTTGAGGGCAGGTGGTACAGCAGAGGAGGAGGAAGGCCCAGTGGGAGTCAGGGGAGTGAACTCAGAACTAGTGTCAAAGTGAACAAAAGATATGTAGAAGAGCATGTATAAGGGGGATGAATAAAGAATGTAACTGAAAATACATCAGCTGTTTATTGCCACGTAAAAATGCAGTCCTTATATAAAATACAACATCCCAAAAGAGAGGATATGCCACAACTTGGGGCAACCCGAATTAGGAACCATATGATTGCCAGAGATAGGCAGAGATAAGAGGGGAGCCAACCCCAGTTGCAGAATAAAAATCACAAACAAACACAAATAAAACAAATCCAAATCGGGATTAAAAAACATCTGCAGACCCTGAAGGGGTGAGCATGAGTGAGGAGTGAGGCTGAAATGGAGTGAGCCACAGTAAGTCTGAGCAAAGCGAGGGGCTGAAGGCAGCAGAGGAGAGTGGAGTAAGACCAAGACCCCAGAGTGAGCATGAGACCCCAGAGGGGGCAAGGATGTTTTTTAATCCTGATTTGGATTTGTTTTGTTTGTATTTGTTTGTGATTTTTATCCTGTAACTAGGATTGGCTCCCCTCTTATCTCTGTCTATCTCTGGTAGTCATATGGTTCCTAATTCAGTTCACCCTGAGTTATGGCACATCCTCCCTTTTGGGATGTCATATTTTATATATAAGGACTATATTTTTACATGGCAATAAATGGCTGATACATTTTTGGTTACATTCTTTGTTCATCCCTCTTATATATACTCTTCCACATGTCTTTTATTCACTTTGACACTGGTTCTGGGTTTACTCCCCTGGCTCCTGCTGGGCCTTCCTCCTCCTCTACTGTACCATCTATCCTCAGGGCCTCTGTCCTCATCGACAAGCTCATGGATGAGATTCCTTCTCCTTCTTCTCCCCCTGTTTTTACCCCTGCCACTGTCTTGTTCAAGACCTATATCTCATCTGCTGTTCTTTCCCTCCCCCTGGACCTTCATCCTTCTGGTCATCTGCTCCTCTCTCAGTTTCGGTCAGTTCTTGCCCTCTCTGCCAAGGAGGCTTATCTCTACCATGATGTCAATGTTATTGCTCCACCCACCATCCACTACTCTGTTCTCCCTGAGGCCTGCTACCAAGCTCTCTCTGAAGAGGTTCATGCCACTACTGCTGCTGTCAAGCTTGCCACCACTGATGCTGCCACTGCTTCTGCTACCACTATTTCTACCTCCTTTCATCATGTCTATGCCACCTTCATGGCCTTCATCTCCTCTTGCCTTTTGGATGCTGCCCCCTTCTGTGGCTTCACCATCCAGGAAGTTCCTTTCGTCACCACTGACATTGATGCTGTACGTTGCTTCCTCCTCACTGGCACTTCTTTTATCACTCATCTCCATGAGTAAAAGTCGTCACATACTGCTGCTTCTACTCATGTCACTGCCACTGCTCCCTTACCTGCCTCTCCTGAGGTTTCAGTCTCTGAGACTATTCATGCCAAGGCTTGTGCTGCTGCCCATGCTGAGGTCCATTCCTTCACCACCACCACTGCCAAGGCCCCCTCCAAGACCCCTACCAAGACCCCTGCTAAGCCCAATCAGGCTTCATTGGCCTCTTTCCAGTCTCTCTCTCCTGGCAAAGCCTCTTCCTCCATTCCCCCTACCCCCAAGCATAGCCACCAACTTGGTTCTCACCCTGTTGGGGCCTGGCCTTGTGCTGTCTGCTCTGGTCACCTCCACCATGCCTACTGGCACCCGGCTAAGTCTGTCTGTCCTCATAGTAGTATTCCTTGTGCTACTGTCCCTTCAGCTGCTCACTCTCCTTCAGCCTCCTCTGCTGATTCCTTCTCTACCTCCTCCACCCATGTCTCTGAATGTAAGGGCTATACGAAAGCCTGTGGCCATAAGGTCTGGCACTCTGACAGAGTGTGCTCCCATTCATTGAGTTTGCCATCTTCAAAAAAAGTCAGAGGGAAGGAGAAGACCTCCTACTCTTAAACTTCCCCCTGGCATGATTCTCCCCCAGTGTCTCTGTCCCTTCTTGGATTCTGTCATCACTTCTGGTGTGCCCTGAGTAGTTCCTCATATTGTCCCCCCTTCACCTTTCCCAGTTGCTTATCCTGAATTTTCAGGTTTATTCTTCTCTTGGAACACTTTTGTCTCCTCCTTTCTCTTTGGCTAACTGCCCCCTTTCTCTCCTTCAAGTCTTTGCCTTATCCTTGGGTCCTCACTTTGTTTTTCCTACAACTCCCTCACAATTCTCCTTCACTGATCCGGCTTGTCTCATATGTTTTCATCATATTCTTGACCTTGCCATCTTCTTTAAAGATCATGGTGAGATGCCCTCTCGCTATTTTGTTCTCAGTGATTGGGCCCCCCCTCCCAATGTCTCTTCATACTGCATATTCCTCGACATGGCTTGCTCGCTATCTGTTCCCAGATGCACTTGCTCTTATTTGGTTTCAGACCATGCTATGTGTACCATGCTTAAATCAGTCAAGCAATTGCCTATACATTTGCTCACAGTTACTGATAAGAATCAGGGTTTTGCACTTATTCCTAAGTTGCTCTACCTTGATGGCCTTTCTGCCCTCCTTTGAGCCATAGCTTATGAGCCTAGTGCTCTTGGATTGGATGAGGTTCTCACTCTTCTTCGGGTTTCTCTGGCTCATGCCAGATTGCTTTCAGATTCTCTGTTTGCGAATCCTATTTTTAACTTCTTCCAGGACTCTTTGTCCTCCCTTGACATTTGTCTTCCAGTTTTCTATGCCCTTCCTAAGGTTTACAAGCCTACTCTGGCTTGGCATCCCATTATGGCTGCTTATAATTCCCCCACTACTGAGATTTCGAAGTAGTTATCCTACTTCTTCTTCTTCTAGATGGCTCTCTTACAATACCATCTTGGGCCTGAGTATACTATTCTTTATGATACTCAAGAGCTTGCCCTTCTCTACTCCACTATTATACCTGTTCACCATTTCTCCCATTTGGCCTCTGGTGACTATTCCTCCTTCTATATTGCTATTCATTTTGATGAGATCAATAATTGCCTTTGCTTCTTGGGTTCCATTATTTTTCCTTTGAATTTCCCAGTCTTATTGGCTTCTATTATTGAGCTTATGCTCCTCGTCTGTGGCTCTAATTATTTTGAGTCAGCTCTTGGCTCTTTTCACCAGACTTCTGGTATTGCCATGAGTATAAATTATGCTCTCGCTCTTGCCAATCTCGTTGGTCTAGCCCATGAACTTTGTGCAATACATGATCTTTCTTCACCTCTTTCCATCATATTCCAGGCTGGGAATATTTTTTTTTGCCGATACATTGATGACTTTATTGTCTTTGTTGTTGCTGGTATTGATATCTCTAGTGTGTTTCTGGGCATCTACTCTCCCTACCACTCTATTACTTAGGTGTGCAGTATGACTAGTATTTCCTTTTTGGACCTTTCTATTTCTCTTTCTCCCTTTCAAACTATTGTTTATTCTCATTTTCCATATTCTCAACAGTTCCCTGACTTCTTGTCCAACCATTCTCATTGCACTCTTTTTGAATATATTCATAGTGAGGCTTGTCATCTTGTACTATGCTACTCCTGTCATTCTGATTGGGTGTCTGCTGTTTGGGTTCTTAGCAAATTCATAGTCCATCGTCGTGTCTACCTAATTTCTATTGTTCATGATCTGCTTACTTCTGTTGAATGGTCTGTTGTTTGCTCTTCCCTTCTCTCTCCTCTTTATCCCCCTTTTCTTCCCTCTCTCCCCCCTTATCCTCTCCATATCTCTCTTCTTTCCCACCCCTGATTCTCATCATACCATTTGATCATACTTGCTGGGTTGCTCAATACCCTGATACTGTCCTGTGCTCTTCTCTTTCATACTATGGACTTTCATCTCTTTCTCAATGCCCTCTGATTGCTCATTTGCATCTTCCTTCTATTTCTTCTTTAATCCATCACTCTTGTTTTATGTTTTCATTACCTTCTGGTGCCTTCGGCTTTGCTGGAGAGGATTAAAAAACATCCTTGCCCCCTCCAGGGTCTTGCACTCACTCTGGGGTCTCAGCCTTACTCCACTCTCCTCTGCTGCCTTCAGTCCCTCACTTTGCTCGAGCTTGCTGCAGCTCACTCTGTTTCGGCCTCACCCCTTGCTCACACTCACTCCTCTGGGGTCTGTAGATGTTTTTTAATCTTGATTTGGATTTGTTTTGTTTTGTTTGTATTTGTTTGTGATTTTTATCCTACAACTGGGATTGGCTTCCCTCTTATCTCTGCCTATCTCTGGTGGTCATATGGTTCCTAATTCAGTTTGCCCTGAGTTGTGGTGTATCCTCCCTTTTGAGATATTGTATTTTGTATATAAGGACCACATTTTTATGTAGCAATAAATGGCTGATGTATTTTCAGTTACATTCTTTGTTCATCCCCCTTATATATACTCTTCTACATGTCTTCTGTTTGCTTTGACACTGGTTCTGGGTTCGCTCCCCTGGCTCCTACTGGGCCTTCCTCCTCCTCTTTTTTCTTGGTCCAAGTCTTTTTCTTATTGTTGAATTGTCTTTGGGGCAGAATTGGTCTAGCTATTAGGATTTGCTTGACCATAGTCTTGATTCTTACCAGGCACCATTGTTGGTGATCACAACCAACTAGGCAGCCTTGTTCTTGGATTTTTCTAGTAAGTCATTCAGGCAGAGTATTGAATAAATGGTCTGCTCTTATATCATTTCATGCTTCATCATTGGTAATATATTCTAGGCCAATAGTGTTCAGGAGTGACTCAAGTTTTGTATAGAAGATTTTGAATTCTTCTTTGCTATATATATCAAATTTGAAGTTGCAGAGTTTTACTTGAGATTCAGCAATCATAGTTTCACTGTGGTATTGAGCAATCATGAGTTATTTCAGTCTAGAGACTACAGAATGGGCTCTATATTCTGGGGCATTGTTTGCTGTATTTTGGGCAACAACTGCAGGTCAGGTGTGCTATATGAGGGATTTTTCAGAGGGAGTTTGCCACCATTCTTTGGCAGGTCCTCAAAAGAATATAACAACTCAGTGGACATAGGCTATAGTTGTAGCAAAGAGTTGTTCCAGAGTGTGGTCTTGATTGTTTGTCAGAAGGCAGTCAGCAACTCGCTTATTGGTCTATTGATTGACTTCAAAGTTGATATCAACTATACTAATAAAGCTTTAGACTTCTTGTGCAGTTCCATTGAAGGTAGGTAGGCTCAGATTTTTGGTAGGTTGGGTCTGTTTAGCTAAGGCAGTAATGGTTGCTACCATTATGGCTATCTGGGCTATGAGGTCTAGAATCTGTTAGTTTGCCATGTTGTTTACTAGAGATGGTTGGACTACTAGTAGTGGTATTACTGATACTACTTGAGGTACTGGTGCAGAGTATGATGGGGTTCTTTGGGTCTGTGTAAGTTGCTGGAGTAATAGTTGTGGGTCTGGAGTGAGGGCTCGATAGATAGCTGTCTGTTGCTGTGTAGGTGTGTTCTGTCCTGATGGAGGTGCATCTCCTTCAATAGTATATCCAGGATCGAATTCACTGAGATACTTCTCCTTCTCTTCAATTTAGTCTTTGTGTAATTGGGTTTGCTCAGCATCAAAGTAGACAGAATTAGTTATATATCTGATTTCAGAAAGACTTAATTCAAAGTCAAGTTCTGGTTCAGTATTGGTTTTAGATTCAGATAGAGCTGTAACAGGGCCTGTTTCTGGTTTAGGGTCAGATAGTTGATGAAGGGTTTCTCTTGCTTCTTCTTTAAGAATATGACAGGCCTTGCTGTTCTGGAATCAGTAGTATAATGCAGTCTTGGTTCTGGTATGGTGAAAGTCAGTAGAGTTGAGTCACTTAGCTATAGAGACTTAGGCTTCATGAGGGACTAAGGCTAGAAAGACTGCTGCTGGTTGTCCTAGGTCACTCAGATTTATAGAGCTGACAAAACTCTTATTGAGAAGAGTAAAGAAGGCTTCAATAAGACCTTCTTTATCTTGACTTGCTGGGTGTAGAGCAAGGAGTTCAGTGAATAGGGTTTCACCTATTTGCTAATTTAACTGGAGTATTTCTTTCTTCAAATGAAGTTTGTCCCACTTGTTGTAGGTGTGGAGGTCAAATTGTTCTTATATATTAGGTTTAATTTTTTCCAGATTGTCAGATGGTTCAGGATAAATTCCAGTTCAGAGGTTGGGCTTTATACTAACTTGTAAGAATTCACAGAGGGGTTTGTAGCTGGATAAGAAAGTATCTTGAAGTGGAATTAGATTGTAAACTGCTGCTACTAAGTTGTAAGAGGGATACTTTTTTAGGGTAACTGTTATGTAGTTCTGGAAGGGTTTTCTAGAGGTTCTGGATATTCTGGAAGACTGTTTTCTTTAAGGTCAAGATCAATTTTGTATGGAATATATCCTCTATACTTATTGATTTTAAGTTCAGATTGACATCTCAACCAAAGTCCTTTTTTGGACTAGTTCTGGATGTTCAGGAGTTTCCATATTTCAGGAAGTTCAAGAAACTAAGACCAGCTTAGTTGAATTAGTGTATCACTGCAGACAATATCTAATTAGGAAATTTCATGATGGGGTTAGGAGTAGGATCTAACAGAGAGCAGATTTACTTAAGAGTGATTTGTGAATTATTAAATAAGTTTATTCACTATTTATGATATTGTTATACTAGGAGTAGTTATGTAAAGGGATATTGTGGGGAAGTATTCAGAATATTCTTGTGTGTTCGAGTCTGTTTCAGTCTGAGATTCTGAGGTCTGGGAGAGGGGGTATTTATACTAGTGAGAGGCTATCTGGACTATGCTGAATATAGATATAGCACTTAGTACCTTGCTGAGTCAGAATACAGTCATGTAGTATAAGTGTGATCTGACATATCAAGAGATCATCTGACTGCTGAGTCAGTTCACAGTCACATCATATAAGACTAATCTAACTATACTATGACTGCTAAGCTATTTATAGATTTAGATGCTGTCTGGTTAGTCTTTGATGACATCACTATTGATGATATCATCTCTGACAAAGTCTGAGCAGTTTTCTGACTTCTGATGTCATCAGTTTCAAAGGTATCATTACTTCTATCTCTTGCAAAATTATGACTGTTCTTGGTGGCAGTGGTTGTATAAGGATACAGGTCTTGGTTCTCTTTTTTTTTGGCCTGCTGGCATATTTGCAAGGACTGGCCATTCTTGTCTAGGGCAAGGGCTCCCAATGTCATGGCTGGGGGTTTGAATCTCTCAGAAATAATATTTTCTATAATCTGAGATAATTTCTATTAGTAATATCTGTTACATGGATAGCTTGAGATTGGTTTTGATGATGTCAGCTTTCTTGAGTTCAGATGAAGCATCTGTTACTCTCCAATAGAGGTGACATAGATAGAGTAAATGAAGTTGTTCAAATGTGTTTTGCTTCTGCTAAATAATGAGGTCTTGTATAGTTATGGTATATCTTAGTCTTAAGTTTGATAAGTACAGTTCTTGGAGGGAGGCCCTTCAAGGTTGGGGAGGCTGCCATATCTCTCTGGCAGGGCAGGTGTCAATATTGAATATATATTGGTTCCCCAAGCTGTAGTATATGGCCTATCACCTAGACTTCTCAGTATGGGTGGTGAAGAGGCTGATGAAAGTGACTAGGGATTGGATTTGGGCAGGGAGGAGGGCCCAGGTCAGTTGGGATACTTTGGCAATACTGGTAGTCAGAGGGGGTCTAGGCCTTGTGGATTTCCCCAAGCGGCTGCACTGTTTGCGAGCCTAGTGGTTGAAGAGAGCTGCTGAACTGCAGGGCGGGGGTTGGGTGCCTCTGCTGCAGAAGGTATGGGAGATGAGATCCTCCCCTCGAGGGTCCTCCAGAGATCTGCTCTCTTTGATGGGGCTGAATAGTGCTCAGCAGCTGTGATTCAAGGGCTTTTGGTGGGGAGTGGTAGATGAAGTATACCGAATTGGCCTGTGTTGGCAAGGTAATGAGGGGGAGGTAGTGTGGGGGCCTGATATGTGGAGTTGGGATAGAATGCTCCTGGGGGGTGCCCCACTTGCAATGTTTGATATCGGGGATAGAGTAGAGTGTCAGCAGGGTCTTGGCCTAGATCTTTGGTCAAGTGGCTGGCAGGCAGCAGGGATCAGCAAGGAGTGGGACTGGGTGGGTATCTGGTCTTGGAGTACTGAGGTGTGAAGGTGGCTTCCTTCCAAATACTGGGTGGTATGGTGGCGGGTATTGTGGAGGAATATCATGTTAAATTTCCATACTAGGCATCTGATAGACAGTGGCCATTTTGAGTGTAAGAAGTATTACAATATGGAGCAGGCTGGGGGTCTGGTGCAGATGCCGAAACATTGGCTGGGAGAGTGTAAGATATTGGGGGACTTTTGGATAGTAATTGGGAATAGATTGGGTGTAGAGCAGAGGCCGGTTGGTGTGGGGGGCCACTGGGATGACTTGAAATCTTGGCTAGTGGGGGGGGTGGGTGATAGTTGGCTCACTGTAGGATGGGTATTGGTAGTGTAAGTAGGACTAGTGGGTCATTAGCTCTTTGTATTTGAGGAGGGGTAGCAGATAGAACTGCAGAAGAAGATAGTATGGTGGGAGGAGCTGTTGGGGGATCTGCTGACTGAATGGTGGGTTGGTTGGGGTCCTCAGGGGGGGCGACATCACAGTTTGGTAACTAAGATCTGTGAGCAAAGTGGTGGGAGGGTGGGGATTGTTGGACAAAGTAGTCTTTCGTCAGGTCGAGGTAGGAGGGGGGGGCCCCCCCCAGGGGATCAGTTAGGGGGTAGGATCAATGTACTTTTATGGGGTAGATGGGTTAATAAAGGATGGAGTCCAAGTGACTATAAAAAAAAAAAAAAAAAAAAAAAAAAAAAAAAAAAAGATAAGTACAGTTCATGAACTCTTGATGGATGAGATAGGGTCCTTCTTGTCTCAGTTTGAGTTGGGTACTTTCAGTTTCCTTTTGTAATAGTACAGTATACTAAACTAGTTATAGAGGTTCAGAGTCAGTCTTATGGTTGTAGTACTTCTTCTAGTATTTTTGTATCTTGGCGATAGGTTTTTGTGTTTGCTAGCATATTTTGTATAACCAGATGATCTCTTCAGTAACTTGTTTTGTAGTCTTGCATATGGTTTCCAAATTGGTTCTGAAGATGACATGTAATTTTGGTGGCTTGGAGGTTATATACTTACAGATTAACTGTCTCCTAGAAGATATAGTTGAATACTACTATAATATAGATATTATCCAGATATCTCAACATCAGAAACTCATCACTCATAAGTACTGAGAACTCTTTTATAAGTACAGTACCTTTATTTCCTATCTTTAAGTTACCACTACCTATAAGACCTATTGGGATAACAATTACTAATATGAGTACCAATCTATATTTATCTCTGACTACTTCAACTATAATGAGAAAACTAGAGAATATAATTTATACCTTCAGACAACTCTTAAGATTGAACTGACAACTCTATTACCTAAGTACAAACAATATAAACAACAGCTACCAGCTTACTACAACTCAGCAATATATAGTACCATAATCTATAAAAGGTATGCAGACAGTGAATTTGATGAAAGTGAAAATAAGGCACCTCTTCTTTGCCTACCAACTCTATACCTAATATATGAGATAGATGATACTATTTTGTAGAATAGTAATAAGGTCCTAATATATTATTATCTGAGCAAACAGAGAGAAGTAATCTGAGAATTACTCTTCCTAGACAACTACTTCATTAGAGATAATATTATCAAAGACTATTTAGACAGTATTTAAATCTATAGATAGCCTAGTAGTCATTAGTATAGTTAGATTAGTCTTGTATGATGTAACTGTAAACTAACTCAGCAGTCAGACAATCTCTTGATATATCAGTTCACACTTATATGATGTGACTATATTCTGACTCAGTAAAACACTAAGTGCTATATCTATATTTAGTATAGTTCAAATAGTCCCTCATTAGTATAAATACCCCCTCTCTCAGATCTCAGAATCTCAGACTCAAATAGATAAGAACAATCTTGAACACTTTTTCACAATATCTCTTTATATAACTACTTCTAGTATAGTAATATTATGAATAGTGAATAAATCTATTTAATAACCTACAAACTACTCTTAAGTAAATCTGCTTCCCATTAGGTCTTACTTCTAACCATATCATGAAATTTCCTAATTGGATATTATCTACAGCAATATACCAATTCAATTAAACTGGTCTTAGTTTCTTGAACTTCTTGAAATATAGAAAATCCTGAACATCCAGAACTAGTCTAAATAAGGACTTTGGTTGAGACATTAATCCAATCTTGAAATCAATAAGCATAAAGAACATACTCCATATGAAATTGATCTTGACCTAAAGAAAATAGTCTTCTAGAATATCCAGAACTTCCAGAAAACTCTTCTAGAACTACATATGTAATGGTTACCCTGATAAGTAACCCTCTTACATATATGCTCCAGGTTTTTGGAAAGTTCTGATAATTCTCATAATTCTCATAGACTTTGGTGTCAAATAGTTTTTCTTTTCTTGTTCTTTTTAAAATACTTCTAATTTTTAAGCTCCACAGTAAAATTTATTTATATTTTATAGGGATAATCGAGAACATTACACTCCTACATTGAGATACCATACAAACAGCTGCTCTACTTCGTTCTTTGTCTGGGCAATTTTATAGGAGTATCCTGCGACCATGGTAGCGTGATGGTCGATGACGAAGCCTTCAACCCATTGTTGATCACTTCTCCAAGGAATTCCTCTGCGGTTTGACTTGACAGAGTGTTCACGATCAACGCACAATCCATGATCATTTTCTAATTTTTAATAAAATGAAGGCAATGAGCACGAAGCCTAAATCGCACGGGATAGAGATCACAGTAGCAACGACAACTTATACCTTCACTTGCCATACGCTTGCCAATAGCTTAATTACATCCTTTATCTTCGGAGCTTCCCGGTTTCAAGATCGATACATATCCTCCCGGACAATTGATTCGTAATATTTGCAACTTGAGCCCTGCAATTGAAACAGATTCAGTTTCCACCCGCTCACCGTAACACCTTGACAATATACAACTCCTTGTTTACACTTACCGCCATGCAGCAGTCCAACGACCTTATCTTTTTCTCTTCCAAATGAACGAGCTGGCTTAGTTCGACAAGCATGTCGCGCAACACCTTTCCCAGCTTGTGATCATCGGTCAGCCGTCTCGTCACATTTTTGAAGTTCTTGCTGACCTTTAGAAAGAATTAAAAAGTTACGAGCAAAGCGACAGCGAAAATAAATCAAGACTGATTCCCGAGTGACGTCAGCACGCCCCATATTTGTTTATGAACAGTCCCTGAATCCTTGAATTCGCCACCATCGTCTCTTCGTCTGAACTATGGCTGAACCAGCCGCCATGTCCGAGGACATGTCTCTGGAAGAGACAAAGTGCGTTTCAATTTTACTGTAGCTACATTTTTACTCGAGCCGCTCCTAATAGCCTTTTAACTGACACTTTCTTTCCGCGTAGCAAACTCCGCATCTCTCTCGGTTTGCCCCCTCTTGCGGTTGACTCGGAGGGCGCCATCAACCATGAGGAACAAGCCCATGAGAACTGGGCAAATTACCGTAACGAGAAGGCGAAGGAAGCGAAAGAAAAAGAAATCAAGGAAAGAATTGAAAAGTAAGCATCCGTTCATCATGTTGCCATTTTCGTCTCAGTATTTTACGCGCGGCGTTTTTTTAGTTCAACCACCCCAATTTCTATCCCTCAATAGCTTACGGTGACTGGAGCAACCAATCGTTAACGCTTGCACCACCCCACACACATCAGATCCAAAAACCGCAAGAAACTCGCTGAGAAGCTCAAGGGCAAAGCTCTTGGAGAGGCGAGTGACGATGAAGATGAGAGTGCCCTGAACTGGATCAAGAAGAGTCGCAAGCGTGAAAAGGAATTGGCAGCAAAACGTGCGAAGGAACTTGCGGAGATGGACGAAACTTTTGAGAAGGGTGGTGCAGAGTATTCGGCGGGTATGTAATATCGCCACCTTGATAACAATCCATCATGTTGAAACTAATCGATTATGTCTTTGGCCTTTTTATTTCGAAATGTAGCCGATCTGACAGGTCTGAAAGTTGCCCACGACCTCTCTCGTTTCAAAGACGGGGGCGAAATCATATTGACGCTGAAGGACAGTGCCATCCTAGAAAACGATGGTTTGTTTCTCTTATAGGCCGGGTTAATAATCATATCTGCTTACATGTTATTACATACAATCGTCTCAAACTATCCTGCTTTCTGGCCGTCAACCTACAGAAGGAGACCAATTGACCAGCGTGCAAATAGAGGACCATGAACGCCTGCAAAAGAACCTCGACAACAAGAAAAAGAAACCCGGTTACCTCGCCTATGATGACGATGAATTCACATTAGCCGGTGGGCAGAAGCGGGATATCTTAAGTCAATACGATGAGGATATTGATGGTCCCAAGAAAAGCGTATGCGTTTAATATTTCTTTATCGAGTTACTTATGTACCCTGAAGACGTTGATGCAAATGGTGCGTGTTTTATTCTTACTAGCAATCGACTGTATGGCTGTTTCTCTCCATACTCTTTTCAACCAGACATTTGTAATCGGCAAAGATGGAACTGTCTCCACGGATCCAATGACCACCAAGAAATCCGTTTCTGAAAAACTGAAGGCGCAGTCGGTTAATTTGTCGTACGATAGTAAGTCATCCTAACATTTGTGGGTTTGTGAACAAACAAGCTGGCGCCCTCCGATGCCAGTTAACTAACAATTTGCCTTCAATATTCCTGGCGACAGAGATGAAGGAAATCAAGGATTATTACACGAAAGATGAAGCTGATGTGACTTTCAAGAAGCCCAAGGTACTTTTTTTTTTTTTAAAAAAAAAAAAATTGAAATTTGTGATGGATTATGCGATGGTGAGCTTGTGTTCATTGGCTTCGTACTGTTATACCTCTTCGCCACCTCTTCAATTCGCCCATTGCAGAGAAAGAAGAAGGTCAGGAAGAAGGCCGAAGATCAGGAACCCATAGACGACACAATTGGTACTGATGCAGCCGAAAACAATGACGGGCTCGCACCCATGGAGGAGGATGATAGGGAACCCCTTGCAAATCAAGCCGAGGTCAGCTTTGTGGACGATGATGACTTACAGCAAGCACTGGCGAGGGCAAGACGCATCGCGAATAAAAAGAAGGAAGTGGTGAGATTGAGTGTAGAGGATATTATGAGAACAGGTATTAACAGATTAAGGTCTTGGCAACGAATCATTGTCGTGTGTGCTAAGGCATGCTTGTATACCTGTTCAACGATACACTTTGGCGTCTGATTTATCCCCTGTCTCTGTTGCATGATAGCGTCACGAATCCGTAGCGAAGACCGAGATGACGAAGACATTGGCGCAACCAGCGGGGGACTGGTCATTTCGGACACATCTGAATTTGTCAATTCATTGCAAGAGGCCCCTGTGATTGCGGCTAGAACTCTTGAGCGGGTCGAACGGACGAGATCGGTAACGCCGACTGCACAACCGATGGAGGAAGACGACGAAGACCATCGTTTTTCTGATGAGAATGTCAAGACTGACAATGAGAAGGAGAACGGAGGAAGGGATGGGGAGGCGAAGGAAATGGAAGAGCCGCCAGTGGCAAGTACCATCTCATTTGCAGTTTTTATTGGACATAGAACTCCCTTTGGTGGGCAATTCAACGTATGGAAGTTTGAAACTAATTGTTGTACAATGCTTTTTTTTTTTTTTTTTTT
>RBNI01000538.1:0-29542 GCA_003990745.1 Jimgerdemannia flammicorona | reverse complement strand
CCTTACCACCAAACCACGATGTCATCCCCCCTGAGGGCCCCAACCCACCCACCATCCAGTCAGCAGATCCCCCAACAGCCCCTCCTACCTTAACACCTTCTCCCACAGCCCCAACTGCTGCCCCTCCTCAAATACAAAAAGCCAATGACCCGCCAGACCCACCCATATGGCTAACACCCACCCTACAGTGAGCCAACTATCTCCCACCCCACCCACAAGCTGAGATCTCAAGTCCTCCCAGCGACCCCCCTCCCCTACCAGCCTGCACTCCACACCCAGTCTATCTCCTATTTCAGTCCAAAATTCCCCCAAAACCTCACACTCTCCCATCCAATGTTCTGGCATCTGTACATAACCCCCAGCTTGCCCTACATCATAGCACTCCTCACAGTCAACCTGTCCACCATCTACCAAATGCCCCATATGGAAATTCAGCATGACATTCCTCTGCAACATTCTCCACCATACCATCCAGAACTTGGGGGGAAGCTACCTCCATACCTCTGCACCCCAAGACCAGATACCAGCCCAGTCCCACTCCTCACCGATCCCTGCTGCCTGCCAGCCACTCGGCCAAAGATCCTGGCCAAGCCACTGCTGACACTCTACTCTCTCCCTAATGTCAAATGTAGCAAGTGGAGCACCCCCCAGCTTCAGCATAGCTCACATGGTCCTATATTACCATTGAGAGCTTATTGATATATTTCAATAATTTCCCAATTCTGAATGAGTTTCTTGCTGAATGTTTGAGCTCTTTTTACACTTCATAGAGATAGAGAATCTCTTATTATTAGAGGATTCACTGCTATATTCATCTTTGATCTCCATTATTCTTGGCTCAGGCTTGGGTATATATGTATTATAACAAACCAAAATGTACCACCTGAATTATAACTTAGCCAGATGATGCAAACAATTAGCATATTTAATCAGCATAACATAACTTCCAGTATATCATAGTTACTCACATCTGCCATACTTATAATTAGCCAGGATATCAGACCAGGGTTGTTTATCTATGTCCTGAGGACACATCTGTGTCTGGCAGACACACTTATGTCCTGTGGATATACTCATGTCCTGTGGACACACCCATACCTAGAGGATATATCCAAACATTACCAGAAGTAGTAAATCTATAGTTGGCCACATAGTAACCAGATAGCAACCAACCTATATAAAAATACTCAGAGATAAGAGTGAATAAACCTCAGTCTGAAATATAAACACCAAAGAAGCTTGAGCATTGGTCCCCTTTTCACTCTGGTCTACTTTCTGATATAAAGCTGATTTTGTCACCAAGTTTGAGTGAAGAACTTTGCCATCTTTGGAATTATTGGGTATACTTACCAGACTAAGCCTGAAGAATCTGAGTTTGCCACCCAAGTTCAAGAAAGAACTTTGCCATCATTTTTAAGTTATCTGTATTCCCAGAAAGCCTAAAAGAAAGCCACCTTACTCAAGCAAGTTTCTGATGCAACTTCACAGTAATCTATTGCACAAATGAAGCCAGTCTTTGATATAACTTTGCCAAGAGACTCTTTCCCAAAGCCACCAGTTGTTTGTATTTCCAGTTGAAGCTACTGATTTAGGAAGAATCCATGATATCTGAGTTATTTGTTGTTCCCAGTGAGTCCAAGTTATTGAGTTACCTGCTACCAGCATTATTCCCAGTAAGAAGATTGTCATACTACACAGTGATTGCCTACCACCCAAGAAGGAGAAACCACTAAATTGCATACAAGATCATCACACTATATAAGAAATCATTACCCAGAAATCATATACTTTTGGAGATCACACTATACATGAATTTCGACTAATTTCCAGTTGACCCAAGAAGGAAATCCATTTATACACAAATTACTGCTATACTCAGAGAACTGTCCCAATAAGGAAATTGCTTGCAGACATCTAGTTTTGACTATTATACCACTAAATACCAACAAGGACCTTAGGAATCTTGGAATATTTTGTTGCTTTTTGACAAAATAACTGGGGGCTCAAGCCAAACTACATTACCCCCAATCTTGTAATTTGCTTCTATTGAGCCAGGCATATTACATTTGGGGGCTCAACTGGAAAAATCTCAAAATTGAAATGACTTTTTAGCTCACAAGAACTTACAGTCAAACTGGATACATTTGATATAATAACAATCTCTACTACTACAGGAGAACCAGTTATCACCAGCATCTAGACAAGAAGAGAAGTAATCACATCAAGACTTATCAACTACCTAGCATCAGAAGGATCCCAATCAGAACCAGAAATCAGTACAGCCCAAAATCCCCAACCCAATCAATTAGACAATATAGGTGACCCTGTTGGAGATTTTGAAGAACTTGTACAAGAACTAGAAGATCTTATTATATAAGTCTGAGATCTTACAGCCAGATACACTATACCAGTTCCATCAATCTCACCAATAGAACCTTTACTACAAGTCCTTGCAGAATTAGAAGTAGCTCCTACAAGAATACCTAGGCTCATTCCACTTCACCCAAGGTCCAGAACACCACCCTCAGGATACCCAAGTACCTGTATTTCCAGTGACAGTTCATAGAGTGAATCTGAATCAGAATCAGGACCAGAACCAGAATCAGAAGAAAGTGATAACAAAATGGCCACCTCATTGCCAACTTTTGCAGGATATCTGGAAGAAGACCCCAGAGAATTCCTTAATAGAATTGAAGGAATTACAGTTCTGAGGAATCTCTCAGATGAAAGAAAAATCACCATCTATAAGGTCCAGCTCAGAGAACCAGCCAGAGGAATTTTCTACTAAACAGCAAATGACCCAAATTCAGAACTGGTGAGACAGATACAAGCAGTAGTATCTTATGAGCTAAAATATGTGGCCATGGTCTACTGATTTATTGAAAAGTATGCAGGAAATGAAACCCACCACAAGCCTCAAGAATCCATCATAAGAATGAAGAGAATCTTGGAGAATTTTCCAGGGCCTTCTTTATAAGAATTCAGAAGAGAATGTATGCTGCTGGGTTCAGAACATCATAGGTCCAATGACCTTCATGAATGGAATTCCCCTGAACATTGCCCAGCATGTCCACACCCTAGGCATCAGAAGGTCTGAAGAGTAAGTAGATGCAGTCCAAGAATTCTTTAATGTCAGACAAGGAACTACCTGGAGTGATCATGACAAGAAAGAAGATAAAGAAGACATCCTGGTCAAGGCCTTATAAGGACTCCTTCAAGAACAAGAGAGATCTGAAGAAAGAAGGCCAGCCAAAGAAGAAAAGAAGAACAGGAGTGAAATCCAAGACCTCAGCTCCAAGTTGGATCAATTGGGTGGACAGATTAAAAAACTCACCATATATAAAAACCAGAGCAACCAAGACAACAGAGGATACCTGTCACAGGGGAGCCAAGGTTATCCACCAAGAGATAACAGGAGCTACCAGTAAGAGGAAAGAAGGTACTCTGTCTGAGACAGAGCCCAAGTCCAATACTTTCACTGTGGACAATTTGAACACTATACTACTGAATGTGACAATAAAAGAAGTGACCAAAGAGACTCAGAACCACCAAACCAAAGGAATGACACTCAATACAAGAAGACTGAAGCTGATCCTGTTAAAGATTTTGAGGAAGCAAGCAACAGTGAAGACTACAGTATCCTAGACTTGTACCCTACTAAGGTTACTACTCAGAAAACAGTCTATCCAGCAGAGAAAAGGAAGAGATCTATAGGAAGACCATCCAGGAATATCAGCAGAAGAATCATCTAAGAGAAAGATGAAGAACATGAAGAGAAACAAGTAGAAACATCTCCCCAGACTCCTTCACCTTTTGTCTCTAAGACAAATGAGCTACTACAGGAGGATGAAGAAATGGAACAAGAAGAATGGGAACCTGCTGCTTCAAAGCCCAAGAAGAAGTACACCCCAAAGACCATGCCTAGAGATATCTACAATGAAGCCTGGCAGAAGATTCAAGAGGCCAAGATGGAAGTCCCTCTCCTGCAGTTCCTGCAACTGACACCAGCTGGAGTCTAAAAAAAATTGCTGAGAACCACCAGGTCCAGCACTGGCTGAGTTCTCATCCCACAGTAAGAGCCAGCTTCTATTCCTATTCAAGCTGTAGAAAGACATGTCAGCACTTATCTAAATGGAGATATTGGAGGACAAAAGGCAAAAATCCTCATAGACACAGGAGCAGCTATCTGTGTTATTGCCAAATAGTTCCTAGATACCCTCTAATGGCCCATTGATGGACCATCCAACCTCAGCATCATAGTGGCAGATGGAGCCTGAACTCAACCTCTTGGAGAAGTATGAAACATCATCACCTCTCTTGAACACATTCAGTTCCCCATCTCAAAAGCAGTTGTAACTGAAGCTGTCACCTATGACAAGATCCTTGGCACCAACTGGATGAAGGAAATGAATGCAGTTGTTGATATTGGTCAAAAAGTACTAAGTTTGACTACTGAGGCAAGAAGTACAGAGTTAAGATTATCAGCTATGAGCAATTGAAGAAGAAAAAGAAGGTCATTATTCAGAAGGAATATGCCAGTAGTGAAGAATCTACCACAGAGGAAGAGGAAGAATCTGAAGATGGAAATGATCCCAGACTCAATCCCTGAATTAATCTGGTAGATGACAGACCAGAAGACAATGTGTGGGCCAAGAACACCATCCCTATCACCATTGAAGCTATTGCAGGAGAAATCAAAGAATGCCCTATCTGTCTTAAGAGATACAAGTATTCTGAGCATTCCTCCAAGATCATGGGAATAAGGAAATCGCCTGGCTCAGCCTATCCAGAGTGTAGAAAGAAGAAGAAGAAATACAGACATATTCCAGAAACACCCGCATTTAAAGCTGCAGAAGTACAAGCAATTTGGGGTCAAGAATCATCCAAGAAAGAAGAAGTTCCTGACTAGGAAGTCCCTGAACAAGAAGCATCTGATGAAGAAGAAGTCCCTGAACTTATTCTCTGAGATGACTCTTATTGGACACTACCTGAAGATAATGACCCTTGGAATATAGAAGAAGAATCCAGTACAATCCCCATTATTCCCAAGAAAGAAACTCACCAAGAAAGTACTTTTCAGCTAGGAAGATATCTACACCAAATGGTCTTCCATTCTCTCCAAGACTACTACTATCAGTGCCATCAACTAGACCAGCAAGAAAGACAGAGACCTCAAAGACTGGAACCCTCAACTATAGTTGCACATTTAACTATCTTTCAAGAAGTTACCACAAGATTACAAAGCCAATATAGAGGACAAAGCTTCTTCACCTGAACAGAGATATACCCCTTATCTACTCTTCCTCTAACTTATGATCAAGATGGATACTGATTCCCAAGAAAACAAGAGATCAATAACTGGGAACATCATTTCTGAGCAATGGGATATTGTAACCATAGAAGACACTCAGACTGCCAAGATTGCAGACATCAGAATATTCACCTCAGTCATGATGTTGCAATCCATACCTTGAAGAGAGAAGACAATAGAAGTCATATCCGAAAAAGCCAGACCAGGAAGCCAGGAAGAAGAACCCTCAAGATTTATGATTTGGGTGAAGACATTCTAGATCTCATCAGACATGCAACCTGCCAAGGATGGATAGAAGATACCACCAACTTCATGGAAGCCCTAGACCCAACAGGAAGAAGAGGAATCAACTACCTCCAAGACTCCACCACTGGAGCCAGATGGCCACACCTCAACCTTAGCAAGAATATTGCACAGTATGTCCTGCTACATCCCAAGGCCAAACCCCCAACCAAGGCTCACCCAGAAGATATAGGGTATGATCTTCACAGTCTGGAGGATAAATCCATCAAGCCTGGAAAAACTTTCATAATCAGAACCAGACTAGCCATGCAGCTACCTCAAGTAGCTTACATCCAACTGACCTCAAGGTCTGGACTTACCAGATAAGGAATAACTATAGAAGGAGGAACCATTGACCAAGGATATACAGATTAAATCAAGGTCATCCTACACAACAGTAGCACAGAGTGGTACCAAATTATTAGAGAACAGAAGATTGCCAAAGCTGTCTTCATGAAGATCAAGATCCCACAATTACAAAAGGTCTCCAAACTGACTGGAGGAACAAGACAAGCGAAAGGATTTGGAAGCTCAGATAAGAAGGAAGTACATCTCCTTCAAGTCAACCACCTCAAGAGGAATGTTCCCCAGCAAGTGTACTGCCAACTAGTCAAACTGTACAAGAATCTCATTCTGGAGCCTGGAGAACAAACTATATTTGAAATCTTTATACCACCCAACTCCAGAAATCTTTTTTTTAAACCCAATGAAGATATCCCACACTTGGATATAGAAGGATACATATTCCCTGACAAGATGAACCTGGTGCACTCCTGAGCAATCAACCAAAGTTGGGAAATCATCATCTTGCCAAAAGGAATCATCATAGGACATCTGGTGCCTTTTCTCAACCAAACTCATAGGGAAGTTTATGTACTAAACCTATTGGGAAATGGCAAAAGGTCTCAGAAGAAAGGAAAGGCCCCTCTGTGACCCAGGAGACAGTGAAGCCTTCCACCAACATTGGAGAAGAATTGATGTCCCAGCAGCAGCAACAACTAGTAGAACTTCTCAATAAATATCAAGATATCTTCACTAACAATTATAGCAACCTGCTATATAATCTATCATATCACTACAGCATCAATATAGGAAATACAATACCCACCTATCAGAAATCCTATAGAATACCCCATTACTTAAAAACAGCACATTTAAGAACTCTTAAACAATAGAGTCATCTGACCCTCTACCAGCCCCTGGGCCAGCCCTATACTTATTGTACCAAAGAAAGGAGGATGGAGACTCTGTATAGATTATAGGAAACTCAATTCAGTCAATAAAAAGGATGCCTATTCTTTGCTCAGAATCGATGACCTTTTGGATTAGTTACAGGATGCCAGATACTTCAGCAGTATGGATCTTTTTGAAGGATTCTATGAGATCTCCATAGATCCCAAAGACATTCAAAAGACAGCCTTCTTTGCTTTAGGAAAACTGTTTGAATACCTCTGAATGCCTTTTGGACTTTGCAATATACCCCCCACCTTTCAGAGGATAATGAATTCAGTCTATGCCCCCTTGATCCACTACTGCCTGATTGTATTCATGGATGATTCCAACATCTATTCAGTAAATTTCGAAGAATACCTGCACTACCTAGAGGAATTCTTCAAGCTCATCCACAAGAACCACTTGAGACTGAATGCAAAGAAATGCCACTTTGGGAAACAGAAACTTGAATTCCTTGGATTTATGGTTTCAATAGAAGGAACCCATATAGACCCAAAGAAAATTGAGAAGATCAACAATTTGTCAGTATCTAAGACCCCAAAGAAAACACTATTATTCCTGATGCTAGTATCCTACTACAGAAGTTTTATCAAGGACTGCACCCAAATTACTGCCCCAATCTGGATCCTTCTCAAGAAAGAAGTGCTATTCAAATGGACAGAATTACAAGAAACAGTCTTCAAAGAACTCAAGAGCTACATGACTACAGCACCAATCCTTGTGTGCCCCAATCTACTGAAGCCATTTATCTTATATATGGAAGCTTCTAAAGATGGCCTAGGAGCAGTTCTAGCCCAAGAAGGACCTGACCAATAATACCATATGATAGCTTATGCAAGCTGAGCTACCAATCAGCAGCAGATAAACTATGGTAGCACCAAACTGGAATGCCTTGCAGTCATATGAGTGGTCACCCTATTCAAGCATTACCTTATCAGAAAAAGGTTCACCCTGATCACAGACCATACAGCCCTCAAATTGCTATTCAACTGCAAGGAATCTACCAGAATTCTAGCCTGCTGGATCCTTATCCTTCAGGAATACAAAATCACCATCATCCACAAAGCAGGGAAAGCTCACAACAATGTTGATGTACTTTCTTGCTAGCCTCAATGAACTAGAAGAAGGGTGTCCCAAGGAACTACACCCTAAAGGAAGCTCCTCAGACCATTAAAGCACAAGAAGATCTTATTTGAAAAGAACATCAGAAAGCCCACCAGGGATAGGTAAATATAGAAGAGAAGCTGTGAACAATACACCAACATTGGCCCAACCTCAGAACACAAGTCTGGGACATACTCAAGAAATGTGACATCTGTCAGAAGTACCAAGGAAGGAAGAACTACCAAGCACTATTGCAACAAATTGCACTACCAGACAACATCTTTCAGAGATAGAGAGTGGATGTAATTGGTCCCCTACCAGTTACACCAAGAAGAAACAAGTACATTCTTATATTTATAGAATACCTTATACCTGAATTCACAAGATCTACCTCAAATGGACCACATTATACCACCCTCAGACCAATGGCATGACAGAAAGAATGAACCAGATCATCAAGAAAGGACATGCCCAGGTCAATTCTACTAACTGAGATCTTTGCTTACCTGAGATCCTATGGGAGATTCAGAATATCCCTACTGCCTCTACAAAACAAAAGCCATTCGAAATAATGTTTGCTAAGAAAACCAAAACTGCTGACCATGAGAACCTCAGAGACCTCCTCAATAAGGCAGAACAGTTACATAATCAGGCCCAAGTTCAGATTATCAAAGCTCAAGAAAGACAAAGAAAGTACTATGACCAGAAACAGAAGGACCAGAAGATCAAGATTGAAGATCAAGTACTGGTTTGGAGAAGTATAATTGAAATGAATTTTGTCTCCAAATTGGAGCCCAAATGGGAAGGAACTTATCTTGTACACAATATCAGAGGAACCAGCATCTATTTAAGAAGTATGGATGGATGAATCCTGAGGACACCAGTATATATCAATTACCTCAAGATATATCTTTCTCCATACTATGAATCAGAGAATTGACAATCACCTCCAGACTCTTGTCCTCAGTTCCCATCAAGCCCTATCAGTTCCTTTGCCACAGTTCAGAGAACTCAATGGAACATACCTTCAGAGAATTTAGGTTCATCAAGAAAACCTCACTCTGGCCAAGAGATTACTCCAAGTCCACCAGCTGCAGACATACTATGCAATTGGAGAACAATTGCAGAATCTCCCCCTTCCAGACCTGGCCTAGTCTGCAACACTACTGGTCTGAACTGAAGGAATACTACTGCTGCAGAAAGATTATATATAATCTACAAATTAAACCCTTTAGCTCTAATCCAGGCCCAGTTCTCTCTGAATGATCTCCAAAGGATGACTCTGCCCACCTATCTCAGTATCATCTACCAAGTTGAGACTCTATTTCCTAAGGAAGAGAAGGAGCCTTTAGAATGGAGTGACCCTAGTACAGATAATAAAGATAATGGAACAGGTGTAGATGCAGAAGCTGCTTATACCTATTGGAATAATGGCTGAAGAATAGTCTAAGACAGACTATCCTTCAGTAAGTGCTTATATAATAAACCAAAATGTACTATCTGAATTATAACTTAGCCAGAGATGTAAACAATTGGCATATTTAGCCAGCATGACATAACTTCTAGTATATCATAGTTACTACACCCACTATACTTATAATTAGCCAGAATACTACACCAGTGTTATTTATCTATGTCCTGAGGACACACCTGTATCTGGCAGACACACTCATGTCCTGCAGACACACTCATATCCTACAGACACACTCATGTCCTGTGGATATACTGATACTTAGGAGACATACCCAAATATTACCAGAAGTAGTAAATCTATAGCTAGCCACATAGCAACCAGATAGCAACCAATCTGTATAAAAATACCCAGAGACAAGAGTGAATAAACCTCAGTCTGAAATACAAACACCAAAGAAACCTCTAAAGATTGAGTATTGGTCCCCTTTCTACTCCAGTCTACTTTCTAATATAAAGCTGATTTTGCCACCAAGTTTGAGTAAAGAACTTCACTGCCTTTGGAATTATTAATATGCTTGCCAGACTTAGCCTAAAGAATCTGAGTTTGCTGCCCAAGTTCAAGAAAGAACTTTGCTGCCATTTCTAAGTTATTCACATTTCCAGAAAGCCTAAGAGAAAGCTACCTTGCTCAAGCCAGTTTCTGATACAACTTTGTAGTAATCTATCATGCAAACAAAGCCAGTCTTTGATATAAATTTACCAAGAGACCCTTTCCCAAAGCTATCAGTTGTTCATATTCCCAGTTGAAGCTACTGATTTTGGAAGAATCCATGATATCTGAGTTATCTGAGTTATGTGATATCTGAGTTATCTGAGTTATGTGATATCTGAGTTATCTGAGTTATGTGATATCTGAGTTATTCATTATTCCCAGTGAGCCCAAGTTATCAAGTTACCCACTACCAGCATTATTCCCAGTAAGAAGATTATTGCACTACACCGAGATTGCCTGCCACTCAAGAAGAAGAAACCACTAAATTGCCAGACTGTTACATACAAGATCATCACAATATACAAGAAATTATTACCCAGAAATCACATACTTTTGGAGATCATGCTATACATGAATTTCTACTAATTCCCAGTTGACCCAAGAAGGAAATCCATTCATATACAAATCACTACTATCCCCAGAGAACTGTCCCAATAAGGAAATTTCTTACAGATATCCAGTTTTGACTATTATACCACTAAACACCATCAAGGATCTCAGAAATCTTAAAAAATTTTATAAAGTAACTAGGGGCTCAAGCCAAACGACATCAACCTCCAACCTTGTAATTTGCCTCTATTGAGTCAGGCACATTACAATATAGTGGTTGAAAATAATTTTGATTGACTACTAGAGAGGTGGATGATCATTGCACTGGTTGCTGTATTTATACTGACTGGGATATAGATATAGAGGTTTCAACTAGTACTTCTATATATAGTTCCAAGCTATTTTCTTTTTCTCTGAACTATATATTATATAAAATGACCATATACCACTTGTATGAATCCCATTATCAATATGCTTTGCCAGAATATCCAAAAAATATATGCTTGCTTGCCTTAGGTTGGAACTTATCCCAGATAATATTGCTTTTATCAAGGATATATGTCTTACAGCCAAATATGTATAGATGTGATACATCTAGCTTAGATCTACTCTATAATTCTTCAGGAATAAGATTATCATATCTGGAATATTTATTATTGCTGGAAATCTTGCTTAGTGATTGAGATATATATTAATTATATATATATGCTACAGTTTTTATTGCTTCAGCCCAATAAGAATATAGTATGATTAAATTGCTCAGCCATACCATTCTGCTAAGGTATATAGAGAACTATCATTTGATGGGTTATATTATATTTTGTCAGAAACTGCTTAAATATATAATTGATATATTTTTATCTATTATCTGATCATACATATAGCATATATTTTATATCCTGCCTCATTCTCAGTAATTGCTTTAAGTTCTTTGAATTTGTCCAATGCTTTACTTTTCACTGATCAAAGGTATATATATATATACTTTATGCATATTATTGTCAATGAATGTGAGAAAATACCGCTTGCTGGAGTGTGAAAGAATATAAATTGGCCCATATATATCCATATATATAAGGACAAGGATCCCAGATATATGCTTTAATCATTCTTTGAATGCTTGCTGGATTGCTTTATTTGCTACATAATTCTTGTAGAAGAAGTTACCATGTATATATATATGTACCTGCAATCTATTGATGGATCTACTCCTTATTATATATTTGAGACTTATCTTACCAATTTGTCCTAAGTATTAATGCCGCATATTGGATATGTCAGGTATAGTAGTCATATATGCAGAGACTTTCATACTACTTAATATCCTATTGATTGAGTAAAGATTGCTACATTTGAGACTGTCATTAACTTCTTATTATTATATAAATCATATACTATTACATTCTTTGAATATATATATGTATATCCCTTTGTTACCATGGGTCATCATTTTGTCTATAAAGAAGAGGTTCTTTCCTATCTCTGGAGTATATAGTTCATCCACAAGAGTGGCAGCAAGCTTGACAATATTTCTGTAGAGATGTGTGTCAACAATTTTCTTTTCTTGAGTATAGATGATATTATTATCTCCCAACTTGATGTATATAGGATGCTCAAATAGTTGATATATGGAGAACCATTTCCTGTATAGCATCATATATTGTATGGCTCCAGAATTCATTAACTAGACATTATTGTTACATATCAGCTATATTGGTGTATTTGCTAGATATATAACTAGGCATAAAATTGGTGATTTTTCTATCTGTACTACTGGTGGTACTAATATTATCACTACTTTTCATTAGTTCAAAAGTATTTGGCTGACTGGTGCTTATGGATGATGAGTTGGTTGATTTAGTAATAGATCTTATATTGGCAGAACTGGCACTACTGGTAGAATTAGTAGGACTTTTTGGTCCAAAATTGTCATCCTTCTAACCAGGTTTTGTAGATGTTGATCTCTTGCTAATAGAATTGGTAGTAGAGCTGGCACTTGTACAAAAAATAGATTACTGCTGTTATCAGTTACTGTAGTATTTGTATTGCCATACTTCTCTAAATAGTTCTCATATTTATATTATCAATACTGGCTTTTTTAATGCTTATTTCACTGCTCTCCTTGTTATTCTATCAGTGATAACATTGGTGCTTTCTATATCCATACCTGCTGCAGTATTTATAATAACCATCATACTTGGTTGATTGGTTTTTATATTATTGAGCTTGGATTTGAGTTCATTGGCATTATTGACTGCACCTTTGATCTTGTTTGGTACTATGTCCACAGAACCCATAAAATGCCATTTCATTATCATTGTCTTCAGCACTATTTCCTTAGTATATTTCCTCATTCATGAGGCTTGTTATCATATGGGTATAGTCTGAAAGGCTGCTGCTCTCATACATGACTGTAATGATAATATTATATATATTCAGAAGTCTCTTTGTGAGTATAATTACCTTATCTTTGTTGCCAATATAATCTATAAATATACTGAGAGAATTTCCTTAATTCACCAGATTGTTAATATGACTGGTATATTTGTAGATACTCTTCTTGGGCTTCATTTGAAGATTGAATATGATAGAATGTATTTGATGTAGATACTTATACATAATAATTGTGTAGAGCTTCCTATGCCTCATTGGCCATACATATTTGCATATATTATGAGCTTGTTTGTGAATTTGAAAATATGAATATAATCTTGTATAATGCTTAGTGATCATTTGTGGGGTTGTAAATCTTGAATCTGTAGTTGTGTCTACTCTGCTAAGCCGCATTCATCAAGGAAATTCATTATATAGAATACATAGATAGTGTAATCTTTCCCATTGAAGATCAGGATGGATCTCTTGGCTGTGTTTATACTTACAACAGAGACTGCTCCTGTTATTAGAATACCATATCCATATTGCTAGATTATTCATTGCTTGATATTTCTAATATATATGATTGTGTATTATATATTTATAAGGTATATATACTATAGCTACTTAACACTAGTAGGGCTCATAATCTTTATTAGAAAGAGGGGTGTTTTTATTGTGCCTGCATAGAATGCTTATTTTATATATTACTGATGAATGATATAAGACTGACGAAATCACCAATTATATGTTGATATATTGAGTTGCCATCCTAATAAAGAAGACAAAGAAGATCTCTTGGTCAAGATCCTCTAAGAAATTCTCAAAGGAAACCTAAGAAAAAAGAAGCCTATAAAAGAATAGAGGAAGAGAAGAAATAAAATTTAAGACCTTAGCTCTAAAGTAGACTAACTGATGGACAAATTGAAAAACTTATCATATGGGAAAATTAAGCTACTCAGAAGACAACAGGGGATATATATGTACTACTAAAAAACTAAGACTAACCATCAAAAGACAATAGGAGCTATTAGTTACAAGAAGAGAGAAGTAAGATAGAGCCAAAATACAATACATTTACTATAGATAGTTTGGACACTATACTATAGAATGTAATAATAGAAAAGTAATAAAAGAGACTCAGAACTACTAAATCAAAAGAATGTCACCTAGTACAAAAGACTAAAGCCCATCCTATAGAAGACTATGATGTAAGTAATAGTAAATACTACAGTGATCTGAACTTATACCCAACTAAGATTATCTCCAAAAAGACACTCTACTTTACTGAGAAAAGAAAAAGACCAGTAGGAAGACCATCTAGAAGAGTAGACAGAAGAACTATTTAGAAGGAAGATGAAGTAAATGAGGAAGAGTAGGTTGAAATATCTCTCTGGTCTCTTTCATCTTTTTTTCTCAAAACTATAACTTATGAAAAAAATCGTTTTATCTGAAGATAAAGAAATGAAGCTAAATGAATAAGAACTAAAAATTCTAAAACTAAGAAAAAGTTTATACCAATGACTATGTCTTAAGATATCAATAATAAAGTCTGAAAAAAGATTCAAAAAACCAAGATAGAAGTCTCTCTCCTGAAAATCTTATAACTGATATTTGCAGGAGTTTAAAACAAATTATGGGAACCACCATATCTCAGTACTATCTGAGTTTTAATTCCATAACAAAAACCTGAACCAACTACTATCTAGACTGCTGAAAGACATTAGAATATATCTACATTAAGATATTGGAGAACAGAAGATAAAAATTCTCATTCACACAGAAGTAACTATCTGTATTATTACTAAAAGATCCATGATACCCTCTAGTAGCCCATTAATAGACTATCCAATCTCAGCATCATAGTAGTAGATAGAGCCTAAACTCAATGCCTAAGAGAAGTACAAAATATTACCATTATCTCTAGTTCTCTATTCCAAAGACTATTGTTGCTCAGGCTGTCATCCATAATATAATCCTTGGTACTAAAAGATAAAAGAAATAAATGCAGTTAATGATATTAGCCAATAGGTGCTCAAATTTTACAATAGGAAAACGAAGTACTAAATCAATATAATTGGACATAAGTAATTAAAGAAGAAGAGGATTACTATCTAGAAAGAATATACTAGTTATAAAGAATCTACTATTGAGAAAGAAGAAAAATCTGAAGATGGAAATGATCTAAGGATTATATAATAATACTTATTTCTATCCCTCTCTTATTTTTGAATAATTAGAAAAACAAGATATTAGTTAGAGACTTAGTATATGAGTATACCAAGAAGTCTTCAGTATAAGGAAGTATCTACTTAAAAGTAGTTATAGTAGCAATACTCTTTCTTTGATAACTGTAGTTATAAGAGACTTATTCTTTATTTATATATAAACTAAAATTATCTTGAAATTCAGATTTAATAAGAAGTTCTCTTAAGTCTTTAGATTTATATACCAGTGTTTAGTTCTGGTAGAAGTTATATAGTTATACTCCTAGAGTTTAGTTAGAAGCACCAAAGATACTGAGGTATCATTACTAAAATTCAGAAGAATGTATATATATAGAGGAGAGACTTGATTCTTATATCAAGAACTAAACTATAACTACTTGATTTCAGATAGAATACTGGGGATATTAATACAAGTTAGTTTACAATTTCTGACTAAGTATGAGTAACTAATTTAGTAACTATAGATGATCTTTATAATCATGATCTTTGTAATTAGAATCTCTATAATATAGATTATTAGATAATATATTAGGAGTAGGAACTTGGTCTGGTGGTCTTGCTGTTTAAGGACAAGGACAGGAGAGAGGATTAGAAAAACTGATAACCAATCAAACTTCTAGATATAAACAGAAAGCTGGTCACAAAGGTGATTCTTATATAGCTACAGAGAGTGATCTAATAGATACTGAGTGAGAAGAAGTGAGACTTTATTAGGAGACCAGCTTATTAGAGATAGGATGGCCTGGGTATATAGTGTGATTGAGAGAGTGAGAGTAAGTAAGTTGAATGGGTGATTGGTCTTTCTGGATCAGAAGAAGGTCTATAATCAGGTTTAGAGAGTTTGGCTAAAAATGATATTGGAACGAATTGGTATTTCTCAGCAGTTTAGAGTTTTAATAATTAGTCTACTAGAGGGTAGTCAGGTGGCCCTTATATGTAATGATCATTATAGTATAACATTTTTGTTGAGAAGGAGTATTTCTCAGAGAGACCTATTGTCCTATATTCTGTATATTCTATCATTAGAGCTATTGATGAATAGGATTTGCTATAGGGTGGTTATACTCTCAGTTTTTGGAATAGTGTAGAAGGTTAGTACCTTTGCAGATAATATAGTAGTTGGTCTTGGCTTGGTTACTAATATTGAGATATTGTGAGAGATGGTAGAATAGTATGAGGAGTATTCTGGAGTAAAGCTTAACTGGAATATATATGAGATAATAGTATTGAAGAATAGACTGGTGTGTGGGGATATCATTGGCAATTGTTACTATAAGAGAAGCCATGAGATATCTGGTTATCTTGTCAGTATATAGATCTGTTTTGTCTAGAGTTTGGTAGAAGAGAAAGGTTGCTGATTGGGGGGCAGACCTTCAGAGCTGAGGAAGCTCTGGCTAGACAGATATTAATTCTGAATGTTTACTAATTGCTAAAGCTATAATATCTGGCTTATCACTATTATGACCTAGGTAGTGAAGAGATTATTGAAATTGACTAAGAACTGGATCTGGGCTAGAAGTTGGTATCAGATAAGAGAGAAGAATTTAGCTATATTAGTGAATAGGAGTGGTATTAGTCTGATAAACTTCTCTAAAAGGTTATATTGTCTGATAATATAGTGGTTGAAGCAGAATATTGAACTACAGAGTAGTGAGTGGGTGTGCTGATACAGAAGGTCTGAGAGAGAAGGTTTTTTCCCAAAGGCTTGTTGGATAATCTGTTGTCATTGGTTGAACTAAATGGTAGTAAGTCCTTGCAGTATAAGGACTTCTAGTAAAGAGTGGCTGATAGTTTCTATTATATTAGGCTCCACTAGCAGAGTGCTGAGGGGGAGATCGATTGGAGTCTAGTGATATAGAGATAGGATTAGTTACTATTGGGGGATTTCTCTCTAGTAGACTTTGATATTAGTACTAGAGTAGAGTAGTGAGACTGGACAGGTATCTGATCCTGGAGTGCTGAAGTACAATAGTGACTTTCTTCAAAGTACTGAGTAGTGTAGTGATATTTATTGAGGAGAAATATCATGCTGACCTTTCAGTTAAGTCACTTGGTAGATAGTGGACACTTTGATTATAAGAAGTACTATTATGTAGGATAGAAGAGGAGCTTTGTACAGATGTCTGAACATTGGCTGAGAGAGTACAAGATTCCTGGTAACTTCTGAATAGTAGTTAAGAATTGTCTAAAAGTGGTAAGAAGAGAGGATGGCAAGAGTGGCTGGTGGAATAATTTGTGAGAGCAACTGATGGATTGTATTGGTAATGAGTAGCTCAACTTTGGGTAGGTCTTAGTGGTTTGGATGGAGCTGGCTAGATACTAGTTGTATGTATTTGAGAAGAGAATGCAGATGAGTTTAGAGGAGTATTTAGTGATATGGAAAGGATTGCAGGGAGAGATTATGATCAGTTGATGAGTAGAGTGGGGTTTCTATATTATATTAGAGTATAGATTAATTTAGTAATAAATATAGAAGTCTAAGTGACTATAAATATATATATATATATATATATATATTAGTTACTACAGTAGTTACTATAGTACTGAAGTCAGAGATAAGCTGAATATTATTTATCAATATCATTCATATTATTTATATTGTTTGTCATATACTATACTTGATTATAATATTATTACCAGATCATATGATTACTCTTTATATCTTTTACTTTATTATTGTATCTCATCTGTTTACTTATTCTATTATATTCTTTCTCTCTTAGAAATTAATGTCTACATTTATTCTGAAGTTGAGGATCACGAATTATAACTATGAAATCAATAGTTCCAGTAGTACAGAACTTAGCTAAGACTATCTCTGATCTTATACAAATGCCTCAAGATGTATTAATAGAAGTATGAAACTATTAGACCAAGTATGTTAACCAGAAGTAAAGACAGGTCTCTTACAATATTGGCAACCAAGTTATGATTAGAACAGACTACTTATATCTAGATATCTTAGTATAGTAACTACTAAGGAAGTTTTGAACTAGAAGGATTGAACTATACTGAATTTTGGAAAAATTTAGTAATGTTAACTACACACTAGAGCTTTCTTATAATATCTATGTAACTAGTATTTCATATTAGTTAACTAGTGAACTTTCATAAAAACTCTTTTTCAGAGTATATAATACCACCCCAACTCCTAGTTAGAATTAATAATTATAAAGAATTTGAGATTGATAAAATCTTGGATCAAATGATTAGCTGATATATAAAAACAGTAAAGTAGTTTTTTCAATCAAGTAAAAAGACTACTCTATATATGATGTAATCTGAGAAAAGGAAGAAACTTAGCAAAATATATAAGAAGTACTATAGGAGTATATAGATACTCTGACTCTTAATAAAGGAGAAAATTATAGCTTGAACTCTTAAACCAATCAATATGGAAAAAGAAGATCTAGTGAAAAATAGACTAATAATTATCCAGAATATATCAATACATAGAATAATATAAAAGGAATAATTAAATACTATAGCTAGTAAAAGAAGAATACTTGATCATCTGTGAGTTGCTACTCTTGAATTATTAATAGCAATAACCCCTGACTAGAGAGTATTCTATTAAGAGGTCTACTAGAGATAAAGTACTACCAACCCCTCTGAAGAGGAGTCATTAGTGTGGTTTAAACCTCCTCTCAGCTAGTTAGACTTATACTAAGGCTCTCATCATTTTATATTTTTATTTTATTTTATTTTTTTATATAGTTACTCAGACTTCCACATTTATTACCAAACCAGTCTAACCTGAATATATTACCGAAATCCCCCCTAACCAATTCTCCTAAGGAAACCACTCCTCACTCCTTTATAATTAAAGGCCACTGGATCATTAATCAATATATATATAGAGAGTAAAGAATGCCTTCTAAAAGTTGCTGATAAACTTAGTATCTTAGTCAGATATAATAGTACTTAGTATGTCATATCACCTACATACCTGGTTCAGAAAGTCTCAGCTATCTTAAATACTATTATAGTAGTCTTAGTAGATATAAAGTAGGCTTACATGATAAGATAGTCTATAAATACTACAATGGTATCTTATTCTACTCAGATCTTGAGAAACTGGATAATAAAATCCATAGTATTGTCCTATCTACCACTACTCTCCCCAAGTCTTCAGCTCTCCCTCTAACTGATGCTATTATAAATATATGGTTTAAGGCTCAGAAATGAACAGACAAGTGAGCTACTAAAGCCACTATATTACAATCTAGTATATTATCAAAGAAGTCAACTCTTATGGTTATACCTTCAGCTGCGAATACTGTGGCCTCCAAAAAGGACAAGGCTAAAGCCTCTGGACCAGTGCTCCAGATTATGCCTGCAGGACCCAGTACTGCTAATCTACCTTCATCTCCTACTTTAACTCCTATTTCCTCAATTATACTCTATATCTAAGCTGTCTTATCAATAAGTCAGCCCCCAATAAAGTCTCTTTAATCCTTAACTAGCATCTATTGGGCCACCTTATGTAGCTGTACTATAATCAATTTCATGACCAGCTTTCTATCTATATTGTAACAGTAATCTCAGAATAGTGGTATCATTATAGAAGATAGTCTTTTCTTACAAGCCACCAGATCAGAGCATAAGAAGATTATATGGCATAACTCACCCAGACTACAAGATGAGCAATGGTGACAAACTTTGAGTCATGATGACTATAAGATGAACATCTCAAGAATATAAAAGAGGAGAAAGAAACTACAGCAGCAGCACCTTAAACAAGACTCACAAAATCCTGAAATAGTTCAAAAGACTCACTACAAACAAAATGCCTACCACTTACCAAACTATAAGGTCCAGGAACTACCAAGGATTCTCAGTCAAAGAAAGGATGTTTCAAGATACATATCAGAGGAGCTATGAGGACTCACATCAGAAGAATTTCTAGCTTTAACCTAGGTATTAGTAATCCTTACCACTATATGATCTACTGCTGTGAAATAGAGATAAGAATTACTACTGCTACCAAATCCCTCTAGATGTGGCAGAAATATAAAATAAAAAACCTTCTATGTATGCTGAGAATTTTCTCAAACCAGTCTCTAATAGATATAAAATATTACCTCTATAGATATATATGAATTGAGAGTAGCCATAAAAAATTTCAGACATGCACTTTGGTCAATCCCCAACTTGGAGTATACCAGAGTCTCTGACTTCAAGAAATTTTTAGCCTACCACACAGATACATTGGAGGCTATAGTGGCTATATAAGTCTAATCCACTATCACTCTCAAAAGTGACAAGATAGAAGAGTTCTAGAATCCCATCCTCAATGATAACTCAGATCAATTTCTATAAGGATTAATCTCAGTATTCCAAGACCCTAGTATCCAGGTTAGACCCCCTCAAGATCCCACCTTTATCTCTTACTTTGTGGAGAAAAATGTCATAGATTAGAGAGCCTCTGATCTCCTTACTCCCCCCACTACCACTGAATGTGATGACATCATCAGCATCTTTCACCAGTACCATTCGGGTGACACAAGACTCTGACAACACTTTTAACAACATCATCAAGTATTGATACTATCAAGATGGAGAGCAACACGCATTCTGGTGAGCGTACTGGGCAGGGGGGCCCCAGTGCCTTTGACTGGCAATATGTGGGGGGGGGTCGGGGTGCTGGTCTTGGTATGCCGAGTGCTTCAATGAGGGGTCGCGGGGCTGGGGGAGGTAGCAGAGGAGGTGCAAGGCCACATGGAGGAGGGAGGATGACCTTTGCAGATAAGGTCAGGATGGGGAAGCAAGCGACTGGACTGGATGGATGGCTGGAGCTGGGGAAGGTGACTACTACCGTGAGGGGCAAGGAGGCCTCTCCACTGGGGGGACAGCATAGTGGGGCTGGAGGTGTAGTGGCTGGGGCAGTGACTGTTGATGGTGGTGTGACAGGCAATCTGGAAAAAAATCCAGATGTGACAGCTGATGGAGGACCTGGACCAGGGAGCAGTGTGGGACCTGGAGACCTGGCAGATGGCGTGACGGGCCTCGTGGTAGCCCCGTTACTCAAGAAATCTCATTTGGAATTCGCCATCATGCTGTGTTTCCATGGCTTGGTGGTGACAGCAAAGATGATGCTGGGGCTGTTGCAAGCGAGGTGAAGGGGGCAGCCTCAGTTAAGTTTTTGAAGAAGCTGGAGGCAGTTGAGGTGGGGTTTGAGGAGGAGGATCTGCTACTGGAGGCAGTGGAGAAGGGTGTGGTGGTTGGAGGGATTTCGGTGCCAATGGTGAGGTGTATGTGCTGGGATCCCAGGGTGGTTCATCTGGTGATTGCAGACTTGCCGATGGTGAAGAAGAAGGAGGCGAGGAGGCAGGTCATGGATGTGGTGAAGGAGTATGGTGAGGTGGTCGACATTGGGTTCAGGGTATGGGAGGGGACTGAGCTCAGGACAGGAGATGTGGACATCCGGCTGCGGTTGTTTGGGATGGAGAATACTGGGAAGGCTAGGGACTGGTCGGTGGTACTGAAGTGGGGCCCGGTGGAATGTAAGGTGTCGAGGGTGAAGGGGTCAGAGGAAGATGAGGAGGACCTGCTGGAGGCGCTTGAGGACCTAGTGGGAGCTGTGGAGAGGAGGCAAAGGGCTTGGAGGACTTATGAGGCTAGGACAGTAGTGGAGGTGATTGAGGGCAGGAAGGTGTGAATGAACAAGGTGCTCTGGGAGAAGGCGAAGGGGAGGCAGCTGCAGAAGGACTTGCTGACCAGTTTGGATGGGGGGCAAAGGGCAGGGGCTATGGAGGAGGGCGCTGGAGCGAGTGCTAGCATCTGGGTGGAGGCCGGGCAGCAAGGAGGGAAGGCGAGGGAGAGTGGGGGATGGGGGCCGGAGGAGGCGGTAGTGGACACGGCGATGGCAGATGAAAATCTGATCCAGTATGGTGTTCCGGAGGTAGGAGAGGGGGAGTTGGAGGATGTGTCAGAGGATGGTTGGGATGAGTCTATGCGAACTGAGGAGAGGAAGGAGGGAGAGGAGGATTTGGTGCTGGTAGCAGAGGTGGTTGGGGGGGAGAAGTGGCTGTTGAGGGCATTGCAAAATGTTGCAGCCGAGGAACTGGGGGAGATTGACTTCTGGGTGATCAGTGAGGAATTCTGGGGGCGAGTGCTGAGAGGGGAGGAGGTCATGAGGAAGTTGAGGGATGAGATGATGGCAGCTCTTCTGGAGGTAGAGGAGTATGAGGTCACCGAGGCAAGGGAGGCCACGCTTTTGGGTATCACTAATGAAAGAGCAGCTTATCTGTGGGAGCTGCGAAAGGGACTGGAAAAGTGGCAGATGGTGTGTGAGAAGTACCGGGCAACCATGGAGATAGTGGATGGTGAGGACTGTGTGGAACTGTTGGCAGTGCTGGATGAATGGCAAAATGTGGAAGATGAGATTACAGCAGAATGGAACCTGGATCTGGCTGGAGAGGAAGTAAGCATGGAACTGTAGATGTGGAGATATCAACACCCTCAAATACTTCGCTATGAATAGTATAACTAACATTTTTTCTTTGAATGTCAATGGGCTTAGAGGGACTGGGAGGCAACATATGATTTTTGGATGGCTGAAGAAACTGGAGGCAGATCTCTTTTTACTTCAAGATGTACGGTGTGAGGGGGAGGAAGATGGGCTGGAATGGACAAGAGAGTGGGGTGGGGAGGCGATTTGGCAGGGTAAAGTGGGAATACTGGTTAGGAAGGGGAAAGGGGACATTGCGGACATTGGACATTGGGGTAGTAGATTAGTGTGGGGGACATGGTGGAGGCCTGGATGGAACTCAATTGTGGTGGGATCTTGTTATTGCCCAGCTGAAAGGGGGACCCGAGTGGAGTGGATTGGAGATCTGCAGGATTCTGGACTCTTGGTTGAGGCTGGGGTGGATTGTCTGGGGGGTGATTTTAATATGGTACAGGAGAGTAGACTGGATAGAACTGATGGGGGACAGGGTATGGCAGGAAGGAGTGGGGGATTGGAGGACTGGGAAGAGGTGGAAAGACTCAGCTCACTGGTGGATACCATGCGACTTCAGGATGGCGATCGACGGCTGTATACTCACTGGGTGGGAGGACTTGGCACTAGGATCAATTGGGTTTTGACTGCTGAGTGTTGGGGTAATACAGTTTGGGAGAAGATGGAGGTCGAGTGGTGCCCTTGGTCAGATCACTGGGGTGTTTGGGGAGGTGGGAGGTTTGGAGGGAGCGGAGAAGGGCCAGGACATTGGCGACTGAACTCTTCACTAATGGATGAGATGGACCTGTGGAATGCATGGGTGGTGGAGGTACATTCCAAGGTTAATGAGTAGAGGCAAGCTGGGATGAGGATTGGAGATAGGTGGCAAAGACTGAAATCTGAAGCTCAGTGATACTGGGGGGAAGTTGGGAAGGGGCGGGGTGCTCAGCAGAGGCAACGAGTCCGATGGGCCTCTAGGAGACTAGAAAGACTACTTCTGAATTGGGCTGGCCTTCTGGAGGAGGAGGAGGTATTGGATTGGAAGGCTAAGTGGGCTAAGCTGGAAGTGGTGGAATTGCAGGATTTGATGAGGAAGGAGGAAGCAGTACAGGCTCAGGCTATGATGGCAAGGTTACAGTGGCAGGGATTGGAAGAAGGAGAAAGGCCAACAAGGTTTTTATCCTGTCTCCTCCATGCTAGGGGAGCAAGACACTGGTGGGAAGGAGTTCTTAACGATGAGGGAGAGATGGTATTGGGTGTGCAGGGGATCCTTGGCCAGTTGAGCACTCGCTGGAGTAATCTCTGGAGTGAAGAGGAGGGAGGGGAGGTGGCACAGGACATTGAGCAGCATCTGGAAGAGTGGCACCCAAATCCTGCAGCAGGGTTGGGGGAGCTTGGCCAACTGGTTTTGGAAGAGGAGATCCTTTGAGTTCTGGCATCAACAACCCTGGGAATGGCGCCGGGAGAGGATGGTTTGCCTTGGGACTTTTGGAAACATATGGCATCCATAGAGGAGGTTCTGGAGGAGATGTCGCTGATGTGTGATGCAGTCATCAGTACAGGGGAGTGGATTAGAGGGCAGCAGTTGGGGCTAGTATCCCTGCTGTACAAGGACAAAGGGCAAAAGGAGGACTGGAAGAATTGGAGGCCAATTATGCTACTAGATATGGACTGCAAGCTGGTCATGAAAATCCTGGTGGCGAGGCTACAGGGGGTGGCCCAACAGGTGCTGGGGAAAGAGCAGCGAGGCTTTGTTGGGGGTCGGCTGATCCAAGATGGCACAGCATGGGTCCATGGTGTCATTGAAGGCGCTAGGGCTGCAGGGGTCAATGGCTGCTTGGTCTTCCTGGACCAGGAGAAGGCATATGATAGGGTTTGGAGAGTATGGCTGAAGAAAGTACTGGAGTGCATTGGAGTACCAGTGGGCATGTGTCGGTCACTTATTGGATTACTGGAAGGGAGTAGGGCTGTGATCCTGGCAAATGGACATAGGGGGGCCTCTTTCCCCTTGGGGAGGGGAGTACCACAGGGCGATCCATTGTCACCACTCCTTTATGCCTTCGCCTTGGAGCCGCTGTTGGATCAGATCTGGCGCAGAGTTGGTGGACTCCATATCTTGGGCATCAATTGGAAGGTGGGGGCCTTTGCCAATGATTTGGTGGTTGGGTTGGGTTCGGTGGCTGATGTGGGTATGCTCAAGGAGATAGTTGAGTAGTATGAGAGGTGTTCTGGAGCGAAACTCAACTGACACAAGTGTGAGACAATGGTCCTTGGGGAAGGAGTTGTAGGGGGGGACGTCATTGGAACAATTGTGCCAGCTGAAGGAGTGGTACGGTACTTGGGTATCTATTTCTCAGTGTATGGCTCTTTACTTCCCAAGGAGTGGTGAGAGCACAAGCTGGTAAAATGGGGGAGAGTACTGATGAGTTGGGGTGGCAGACAGGTGTCGCTGGCGGGGAGGGTAACTGTTCTGAATGTGTATTGGATGCCAAAACTTTGGTATTTGGGCTACCATTTGGACTTCCCAAAGTGGGTGGTTAAAAGGCTTCTCAAGATGGCCCACTCTTGGCTCTGGGCTGGACGAAGGAGTCAGATTGGTTGGGAGATACTAGCACTTCCAGTGGATCGTGGAGGACTTGGCCTGGTGGATTTTTCCAAGAGACTACTCTGCTTGAGGGCATGGTGGATGAAGAGGGCCAGTGAGTTGAGAGGAGGAGAGTGGGTGCCCCTTATACAGCGTTTGTGGGAGGCGAGGGTGTCACCACAGAGGGGCTCAGGTGATCTGCTGTCCTTGGTGGCCTTAGATGGTAGCCAGAGGATGCGGTACAAAGGATTCTGGTGGGGAGTAGTAGATGGGGCCCATCGCATTGGGATCTGTTGGCAAGGTACTGAAGGGGATGAGGACTGGGGTCCGGAGATGTGGAGGTGGGACCGGCTCCTGTTGGGAGGGAATCTGGTCGAGGACTTCCGCTTAGAGGAGGGTATGGAGTGCCTTAGGGGTCTGGGACTGGACCTTTGGCCAGAGGCCTGGCAAGGGGCTGGAATTGGTGAGGGATGGGACTGGGCAGGCATCTGGTCTTGGATCAAGGTTGTGGCGAGGTGGCTTCCACCAAAACTCTGAGTGGCATGGTGGAGGCTGTTGTGGCGAAATGTGATGCTAAACTTCAGGGCTGGTCATCTGGTGGATGGCGGGGTCTTTGATTGTGAGGAGTGTCATAATGTAGGGCAGGAGGGCGGGGTGGTGCAGACTCCTGAACATTGGCTGGGGGAGTGCGAGAGTATGGAGAAGTTTTGGAAGGTAGTTGGGGAGAAATTGGGAGCACCGGCACCTGACCCTGAGGTGGGTGGGTGGTGGGCAGCACTGTAGTCAAGGCTGGTGGGGGGGGTGGGGAATGAGTGGCTAACAGTAGGTTGGGCCATTGCGATATGGGTGGGGCTTGCAGAATATTGGCAGAGCGTCTTTGAGGAGGGCCCTCGGAGGCCTGTGGGACTGAGGGTGGTGAGGTGGGAGGAGCTGATGCTCGAGCTCTTCAAGGCATGGTGGATTGGTTGGGGCCCCAAAGGGGGGAGACATAAGGGACTAATAAGGAGGATTGTAGAGAAGAGTAGTGGTAGAGTTGTGGTAAAGATGGACAGGGTGTTATTGGTGGGAATTAGAGAGGGGGGGGGCCCGTGTGGGATAGGTTGAGGGCATAGGCTGTATTAATATTACTATAGATGTCAGTTAATAAAGGGAGTCTAAGTGACTATAAAAAAAATAAAAAAAATAAAAAAAAAAGATACTCAGAATTTTATCCTTCTGGACCAGCTGAACTAAGTCCCTAAGATCATTCTATCTGTAGAGAGTGACAATCCTCCAGAGAGCACTCAATAGCCTTCTTATCAGTACTCTCTTCTTTCTTACTCTATAGGACTCTCTATCTTCTCTTCAAAGAACCCAAAATTCTCTATATCCTATTCATCAGAGTACCCTTCTCATTGAGTACTCTATCTCACTACTGCCTCATTATTCTTATCTGAAGAAGTCTAGACAGATACTTGGTAGGCCTCTCACCTTTCTCAAGCTCTTGCTATCTGAGCTGAGCTATTATATCCTATATATGAGCCTCTTTCTTCTCTTTCAATACTCTTATTAACTTCTCTACTTCTAACTAGATTCAATCCAGCTTCCAATCTTTCACATTCTCCTACTTTAATATCTTTACCTACTCCAACTATAACCTCTCTATTCTACAGAAGACTCACCTTACCTACTCTCTCTACTGAGCTTCTTTAAATCTGCTAGCCTTGCTCCAATATACTCTGGTAGTCTCTTTCAACTTTACTCAATAAACTCCTGCAGAGGACCTCTCATATATCTAGTAAATAATCTTCTGCCCAATATTCACCACTCAAGTATCCTATAACTTCTTTTCTTCTAATAAGGAGAAATTGAGATATTAATATCCAGATCCATCTCTACTCTCTCCAAACTAGCCATACTCCAATAGTCTTTAATGATCAGACCATGGGCACCACCCCACCTCTAAGACTACTCAGATCTATCTCCCAGCACTTGACAGTCAGTATCTAATCAATTCTCATCTCAAGACCATTCACCAAATAAATATATATAAACTCTCTATTTATTTCATACTATCCTATTAGTATCAACTATTGAACTTAGACATTCCACTTCTTCCTAAATATATAAACTACTGCCATAGTCTACTGTCTGCTGCTCTCTATTAGTTCTGTCTAACAGTATATTCTACACTATTTAAAATCTCTTCCCAGTATATCTACACTAGCTTTAGCAAGTATATTACACTCTCTATCCAGCTATGCTACTCAGTCACTTCTTACTACTAAACAATAGCAAGAGCCTAATACTACTAGATCCCCCTCTGGCCTTTGCTACTCCTCCCATACAAAGCAGTTTTTCCATCCTCTAATCTCACATAGTTCTCTCTTATCTCTTTGCATCAGTATCCCTACATTTTTCTTCCAAACTACCATATTACTCTACTCTCTTATCTATTCTTATCTATTCTATTTCTCCTTATAGTATATATCCTGTAGTAGATATAGATTAGTCTCTAAGCCCCACAGCTATGCAAAATTTTCTTACACCTCTCAGAGACCCACAGATCATTTTTATTTAATGAGAAAATATTAGCTATACTATTCATATAAAAATATTATTATATTATAGCCTTACCTCTTTATAGTTCTATGTATAATTATCTTTTCTAGCTACTAATTCAGCCTCTCTTATTATATCTACTTCATAATCTTTCTATTTCAAAAATACAGCCAATATCTCAGCCTTTGGCTTCTCTACTACTCTATTACTCTGCAATACTCTCTTAGTGCTCCTCACTAACAGTATATAAGTCTACCTCTCCTAACTCCTAATTATTGTACTTATTCACTATATATCTCTAATATATTTTTTACCAGAAGTTACAGGCCTCTCCTCAGTATCTGTACCAATACTAATAGACTCATCTCACTTTGTCTCTGTAATGTCCTATAGCTCATTCTCCTCTACCTGACTACCTGGCCCTCTCTTAGCTATATAACTGAACTCTATGTAAGCCCCTCATCTCTATATACTCTATAATCCTCTTTTCTCAAGCACTGATCTCTACCTTATGACCCTTCTCCTCCTCTTAGACCTCAAGTATATCATTATCATAGAACCTCTAACTCCTTATCTCTCTACTCTCTGCTCTACTCTCCTTCTTCTCTCCTGCTCTATCTCTAGTCCAGTTACTCACCTTTACACCTCCTAAACCCTCTCCAGCCCCTCATTATTCTCTTCTTCAGACCTATCAGCAGATCCCTCTATCTCTTCCTCTTCTAAGCTTTCTCCCATATTATCTAATCTATTCAAATTCTCTTACCATTTATGACTTCTAAGTATATTAAGACTATATAAGCCTATCATACTACTGCTCAATATTCTACTACCCCACTGAGCTCCTCTAGGGCCTTCAATAAATAATCTTTCTCCTCTTCCTTACTCTCTTTTACTCTAGCTAAATACTGAGAAAGAAGAAGTAACTACTTAGAAAAGAGTCTAAGGAGTCTGATAATGATACTTAATGGGAAGGAGACTGATAAAAAAAAAAAAAAATAAGTATTTTTCAATTCATTAATATTTCAAGTTTACAAGGAATGAGTAATTTTTAATCTTAGAATACTGATAATATTTCTCTGTACTCATCATTATAGACTAACTACAGTTTAGATACTGTTGGATATATTACCATAGATCTTAAAAGAGATAATTCAAGATATTATTTTCTTTCTTATTCTTAAAAATCTTTTTCTGAAAATTATAAAAAATATAAAAATAGATAAAATTGTCTGCATAATGAAGTAATATAAGATTCTCAAAAAAGACAATTCTTGCTAAGAATTGTACAAAAAGGTTAATTATCTTTATGAACTACTTTTATTTAATTATTTATAACTCTGAGATAAATATCACATCTATATAACTCTATATAGCTAAAATATTAGCTATTACTCATCTATAGTCACATGAAAGAGTATATTCTAAAGTACTATAATATTATTTTCTCAGATATTCATTTCCTAAAGGACAACTGAAGAATATTGTTTTGAAGTAGTAGAATACTGTTCAGTATTTCAGAAAAGATAATAGATTTATCTATATTAAAGAGAAGAAATAACTGGTCAAGCCTTTCTAGTCTCCAATCATTATGTATTTGTTAACCATTCTGTTTATGGACCCAAAACCATACTTCCCTCATATTCTCCAGCTTAAAAAGAAAATAACAAGACTTATATTAGTACTCATATATATATGAGTGAGTTTTCTAAGACTCTCTAAGAATACAAATCTGACTTCTATACTATAATTATATATTGTCAATACTCTGTAACTCATTATTAATCTTTTGAAGGAATCAGATGAAGAGCAAGACCAAGCTAAAGATATAAAGTGCTATCTAGATAAGAGGCTTTTTTTTAGTTTTAGGATTGTGATGTTCTTTTTCCTTTTTTTTTTTTTTTCATAAAGGCATAGGAGTACAGTTCTA
>RBNI01000537.1:0-29571 GCA_003990745.1 Jimgerdemannia flammicorona | reverse complement strand
GAGCTCAAGAACAACAGTCACAGTATGTTAACCAACATCGCCAAGAAGAAACCTTCGATATTGGAGAAAAAGTTCTACTAGACATCCGAGGATACCGAGTTGACAACCTCAAGCACAGACCATCTACAAAGCTGAACAGCAAGTTTATCGGACCATTTGAAGTTATTTCATAAGTCTCTCTGACCTCCTACAAATTGGCGCTACCAGACACTATTAAGATTTACCCAGTCTTCAATGTCCAACGTTTCAAGCGATACAATGACAATGATGATGAACTATTTCCGAACAGAACTACAAAACCACCTGCACCTGTCATTATTAATGACCAGGAAGAATACAAAGTCGAACAAATCCTCAACAAACGTGGCCACAAGAACCACTCCAAGTATCTCATTAAATGGAAAGGTTATCCGATCTATGATGCAACATGGGAACCCAAGACCAATCTCCAGAATGCTACTGACTTAGTTCAGGAATACGATTCTTTGAACAACTGAAATCCGAATACTCCAACATCTATCAGTACACAACATATACTACTCTCTTGAACATTATAATTATCATGAACCTAATCAAGAACTCAGCAAGACAGAACAAAATTAGAAGGTCCCGACGAGGACGTCAAAAGCTAAGAAGGGGAGAGTTGTAAGCGCATAACCTCCAAGCCACAGAAACCATACATCATCCTCTGAACAAGCCACTGAAATCACACATGATCTTCAAACAAATCTGGAAATCACCTGCAAGATCACGAAGCTGAGTCAAACAGAAGTCACAGCGCACAAAGCTGAGTCAATACCAAGTCACGGAACACAAGATTCACACAAATAGAATCTTACCAATCCAGAACAAATGCATATATACCCAGCCCTGAGACATGTCGAAACGAAGAACCAAAACAATAACAACCACAACTTCCAAATATACAAACATAACTACCGAGATCTACAACCGCATCCGCGCTGACATTTGGAATGCCATTGTCAACCGAGCCACACCCCCTCTGCCCCTCATGAATATCTACAGCCAAGCACCTCTCTACTTCGTAGAAGCCCGATGGAATGCCCTGAACATGCTTAACGAGGCCCACCGGATTGGACAAATCTCAAGCTACTACCAGATCGGCCGCCTCCTGGAAGACATGGTTGAATACCACCATGATACAGACATTACCCAGATGTCTCAACACTAGAAGCTCATCGCCCGCAAACACCAAGAACTCTTTTATGAGTACAGCACCTTTATTCCCCGCCTCCGAGTTACTACCAGCAAAATGGTTGCCACCCTGTCTTACGGCCAAATCGACGACATGATACAAGAACTCAACCATAAGTATCTTGAGTACATTGAAACCACAGACAGAACCTTTCCACACCCCGACGATCACATCCTGCAAATGCCTCAAGTTGGATATGCCATGAAGGATATCTACGATATAATTAACTTTGACAAAGACGAAGCAGAAGACAATGATCCTTCTGACACTGACATGACCTCAAGCCAAGGATCTCTACCAACTCTGATCATACCGCCAACTCTGCCAATGAACTTACAACAGTTCATAACCACATATGAGGCTTATTGGGACAATGACCACTAGCACGAATACCAACCTGCATTCACCCCCGATTACTTCAACTACAATGAAGAGACTGGAGAACACAACCTGTACCTTCAGACAACCCTCGAGATTGAACCAACCACTCCACCACCTGAGTATGAGCGACACGAACCACAACTGCCAGCATACTACAACCCTGTGACTCATAGTGCTGTAACTTACAGAAGGTACGCAGACAGTGAATCTGATGAAAACAAAGATGATGCACCACTTCTTCGCCCCCCAACACCTTATCCAGCATACGAGACAGATGATGCTATCCTGTGGGATGGAGATGAAGTTCCAATGTATTACTACCTCAGTGAACAAGGAGAAGTAATCTGCGAACCACTCTTTCTAGACGACTACTTCATCAGAGATGATATCATCAATGGTGATGTCATCGAAGACTACCCAGACAGCGCCTAAACCTATAAATAGATTAGCAGTCATAGTATAGTTAGGTTAGCCTTGTATGACATGACTGTGAACTGACTCAGCAGTCAGATGATCTCTTGACATGTCAGATCATACTTGTACTACGTGACTGCATTCCGACTCAGCAAAGCACTTAGTGCTACACCTATATTTAGCATAGTCCAGATAGCCCTTCACTAGTATAAATACCCCCTCCCCCAGACCTCAGAATCTCAGACCTGAACAATCCGAACACAACTCTGAGCACTTCCCCACAATACCCCTTCACACAACTACTCCTAGTATAGCAATATCATGAATAACAAATAAATCTATTTAATAACCCCCAAACCACTCTTAAGTAAATCCGCTCCCCGTTAGGTCCTACTCCTAACCCCATCACGAAATTTCCTAATTGGGTATTGTCTGCAGCGATACGCCAATTCAACTAAGCTGGCCTTAGTTTCTTGAACTTCCTGAAATACGGAAAATCCTGAATATCCAGAACTAGTCCATTGAAAGGACTTTGGTTGAGACGTCAACCCGATCTTGAAATCAATAAGCGTAGAGGACGTACTCCATACGAAATTGATCTTGACCATAAGAAAACGGTCTTCCAGAATATCTAGAACTTCCAGAAAATCCTTCCAGAACTACGTAACGGTTACTCTAAAAAGCAACCCTCTTACACCCAACCATCTCGAACCCTGGACAATTACCATCATCAACCAGACTTGGAAACAGTTTAAATTAGACAACACTATACTCAGAAAAGGAGGAAAGTTAGTAATACCCAAACACAAGAAGTATCAAGTAATGAAGGAAGTATATGAGCAAGGACACTTAGGAGGAACCAACACATATGACAAGGTAAGAAGAACCATATGGTGGCCCAAGATAGAAGAAGACCTGCACCAATTTGTCAAAGGGTGTGACAAGTGCCAAAAACAGAAATAAGATCAGCAAGACCAGGCACCTGGGTCATCAAGAATTGAGCCTATCCCCTTCCACCACATCACAATAAATATCATTGGACTACTACCAGTAATACTATCAGGAAACTACTATATTATAGTTATTGTAAACCTCTTCACCAAATGGATAGAGGCAGGAGCATTACAAGAAGCCAATGCCCTCTCTATAGCTGACTTCCTACACTGAGAAATCATCTGCTACTACAAGACACTGAAGCAAATCACCACAGACTGTGGCATGGAATTTGTCAATGGATTCTATGAGATAATATATCAGAAATACAAGATCCAGTACATTAAGACCACCATGTACCACCCTCAAGGAAATGGACAGACAGAAAGAATCAACAAGACTCTTAAGAACATCCTAGCGAAGATCTCAGAGACATATGAGAATTGGGATAACTATCTCCCAACTACCCTCTCTGTCCTATGAGACATATGGTCACAGAGCACACATTTTACCCCAAGAGAGCTGCTCTTCAGTGAAGAAGATTCTGATGGAACCTCAGCCACAAATCTAGACCTAACTTGGAGATGGGTTGATGCAGAAATCTGGAGACTACACCAAATCAGGAAGAAAACTGAAGATTACATCACCAAGTCACAAGCACTGATAAGGAAGAATGTGGAAAAGAATTACAAGACCCTAGAACCCATCTGAATCAGAGAAAAGGTTCTACTATATCGAAATATAGTAGAAGCCTCATGGTCGCACAAACTGGAGCCCAAATGGAAAGAACCCTTCTATGTGCAAGATATCAAGAGAACTACCTTCTGGCTTAGAAAAATCTCAGAGACCATACTGCCTACTATGGTACATAGGAACAGACTCAAGAAATACCACGAACCTATATAAGAGAAGCAAAACGTGATGACTGCCCATGAGGTTCTAGTCCACAAATCATAACAGCATGTCCCGTGACCAGCAGGCTATCTGTCTGGACCATTCTCTAAGGGATATGGCACTGGTAACTACTCATCTGTGAGACTTTCAAAGTTAGAGGAGTTCGAACCATCAACTGATTGGTCAAGATCAGAATCAGGCCCTTGCTCTATATGAAGAGAGTGACTCTTCACCATCATGCCAAAATACAAAGAGAAGATGCCAGCCCATAAATACCACTTTTTGACCCCTTGCCAGAGGTTATGGGATCAGCAAATTTTTCAGGACTGGACCAATGAATAAGGATGCTCAGGAAGATCCTTATTCAGGAAGAAGATGTAACAGTGACTCCAGAATGATGACATCAATATAGGAGACAGCATTTCCTTGCAAGCTACCAGATCAGAGCACAAGAAGATTATACAGCATACAAGATGAGCAATGATGACCAACTGTGAGTCATTGTGACACAGCACAAGCATTCTGAAGAATATAAAAGAAGGATCAAGGAACTGCAGTAGCAGCAACCAACAAGAACTACCAATCCCAAAATAGCTCAAAGACTTACCACAAATGAAATATCTGTCACCTACCAAACCTCAAGGTCAAGGAACCACCAAGGTATCTCAGTTGAAGAAAGGATGTTCCAAGACATCAGAAGAGCCATGGGGACCTGCTCAAGAAGGACTCCTAGTGTCTATCTGGGCACTGCAGACCCTTATCACTTTATTCTCTACTGCCATGAAATAGAAACAAGGATCACCATTGCTACCAAATGCCTCCAAATGTAGCAGAAGTACAAAATAGGAAACCTCCTCTGCCAGGAGTTCCCACAGGCCAGCACCCAAGAGCTATAAGATGCTACTCCCATGGACATATGTGAAACAAGGATAGCTAAGAAGATCCATCAGATCTTCAGGCATGCACCATGGTTGATCCCCAACTTGAAGTATGTTAGAGTCTCAGACTTCAGAGACCTGTCATCTCGCCATATCAATGCACTAGAAGCCAGGGTGGCTACAGAAGCCCAGTCCACTATCACCCTCAACAGTGAAGAAGTAGAAGACTTCTGGCACCCCATCCTCCAGGACAACCCAGACCAATTCCTGCAAGGATTGATCTCAGTATTCCAAGGCCCAAGCATCCGGGTTAGATCTCTCCAAGACTCCACATTTGTTCCTTATTTTGTAAAAGAGAACCTCATAGACTGGAGAGCTCCAGACCTTGTTCCCAATTTTCTTGCTACAGCTGAATATGATGACGTCATTGGCGATGACATCATCCCGCGTGACATATGTGAAATGCGCAACCTGTATGACAAATTTGCAGATCTCATCTCCTTTAGTAATGATGATGATGAAGCCCCCATAATCCTGAACTTTCTGCTCTAAGTTCTTTGTTACACTGGATAATGCCAGCACCAGTATTCTCATATAATACTGGATAATGCCAGTACTGGTATTCTGAGGTGATGCGAAATTGTTCCAGCACTGGTATTTTGATGTAATACTGGATAATGCCAGCATCCTGAACCTGTACAACCATCAGTACCAACTCTGGAACTTAGTAGTTTTAGTTATTGGAGTTTATATTTAGCTTTATATCTTAGCAACCATTGAATTATATTTTGTATAAATACCCCTCTTATTTTCTCTGAAATAAAGTCAGTTCTGGTTTCACTTACACACACTTCCTTGCAAGCAATCTAAGAGATAACAAGACAGTTAAAGATAAGAAGTTTGAGGACTATAAGACCTTGGGAAGGCACTCCAATAAGAACTTGCTTATAATAAACTTGAGTTAGTCTAAGAGATACACCTTGAAGAGAATCTGGTGTATTTGAAGGACTCAGCGACCACTACGTGACAATATATAAGATAAGAAGAGATCTCTAATATCTCATTACTCAAACCTATAGACCTCAATTATATTACTATATCAGTTTCTAGTTCCAATTAAGTATAGCCTAAATATCTAATCTGAATAGCCTCAGATTCTCCAATAACTCCAAATAACTAGAGTCTAATCTTATATATTACTGAAAGCTATCAAGAGTGATACCTACTATCTAATCACTTAGTATCAATCTGAAGACTTTACTAATATAGTATCTATACCAATTCTGATGACTATCTCCAGCCTGGTATCTGACTAATTTACTATAATTATTCTTTCTCTTATCTGTGATAGCTATCTCCTCTTCTATTCTAACTCTATCTAAAAAGTAGTAACTTATATTAGAACTATATTTATCAGAAAGCTTACTAAAGCTCAGAGAGCCTCATTATAGATATCAACAATCTGTAGATAACCTATATTAGTACTTGATATCTAAGGTTGACTGACTCTCTATATAGCTTATAATATACTAAAATAATATTTTATTAATAATAGTAAAAGAAAAAAGAAGCTATACCAAAATGAGTATATTTTAGATATAACTAGAGATACTAGAAATTATAAAAAAGTAGAAAAAGTACTGATCTGATATCAATAAAGAGATAACTTATTACTATTATCTTCCTTTCACTACTCTATAATATGTAGATATAGTAAACTATACTAAGATAAAAAAAAAAAAAAAAAAAAAAAAAAAAAAAAAAAAAAAAAAAAAAGCAAACTATACTAAAATAGAGAGAGTTGTAAATTAGAGAAAGAGAACTTAGTTATCTATTAGATCTTATAATCAGTATAGTAGTAGAGAAAGGAGTTTTTTTTAGTATAATAGTTCCTTATCTCTTTACTTGAACTATTTTGATCTAAGATTTATTTACTCTAAATACTAAAAATATTATATAAGTTTACTAGCTATATAGTAATTAAGTTGAACTTCTTTTCCTATAAGTTATTTCATATGGTTGAGAGATCTATATATCTATAATCTATACAATTGTGAGTTTTATATAACTATACAAATTATACAACTAAGAGATTAAGTGACTGCTAAACTATGTATATACTATACTATATTGAGAATCAGATTCAGATACTATAATCAAATATCTATCTTCTAATTATTATTCCTAATTTAGATTAACTATTATACTATTTAGGAAAAAGTTATAATATAATCTAAATTAGAAATAATCTAGAGTAAATAATTCTCAGGTTAAAAGAGTTTGAGTCTTATCTTAGTAGTTTAATAATAAGATCAAATAGATATTATTTATAATTTAAAAGACTTCTTTTGCTCAAACCAAGTAGACTGAGCTAAGCCACACTAGCATCCTTATATAAAAAGCAATATATTTTCAAGTTTTTACATTATATACTTAGGTATACCAGATGCAGCAGAGGTCAAGCTTCAAGATATAGCAAGTTTTATTGAATACTGATCATTTTTAAGTAAATAGTAAGCCAAAGTTCATCAGACTCTAAGTATCTAAAGAGGAGGAGGCCTGGGCTGGGTCTCCCTAAGAGCTATATGATGACAACCAGAGCTGGTGGTATAGAGGGAGGACCTGAAGTTCAGGGGAGACCTATAGATGCTGAAGATTAGTATACTATAGTAGAGGATAGAAGGGCAGTGACTAGGCCCCTGATAGTAGGGCAGGGGAGGTATAGTGTTGACAGAAGGAAGAGTCAGATACTGGGTCAGATGATAGGTCAGATAACTGACAGAGAATAGGGGTCTGGTGGTATGATGGCTGAGACTAGCATTTCTGGAGCTAGACTGGTGGCTGGTAGAGAGACTGCTGGAGGGCTTGCTGGGGCTGGAGGAGTGACTGCTGGAGTATCTAGAAGTAAGGAGAAGGCAACAATGGTAGCTGGCTTAAGTGAACTAGTAGTGTACCCATTCTTCTACAAATTGATATCAATATGAGTAATTTCAGTAAACTTCTTGGGGCTGAGTATATCTGCTAGAGAGGTGTTATGGCTGATGAGTGAGAAGATTATGGGTACAGAGTCACTGAAGTTTATTCTATCAGCAGAGATAGTAGAGATTGGCTTTGTAGAGGAGGAGAAGATAATGAAGGCCCTGAAGAAAGGCTTGGTGGTCAAGAACATCAAGATTGGGATAGTGAGGTGCCTGAGGTGGAATCTATATACTATGTATCTGGTGGTAGAGGAGTTGTCAACTCTAGGGAGACAGAAGACTAAGGAGATTATGATAGAGGTACTGGGGGGCTTTGGTGAGATGGTTGATTTCAGCTTCATATTCTGGGAAGGGACCAAGCTAAGGAATAGAAACTATAAGGTAATGGTGAGATTGGAGGGCAAAGAGGCCATGGGGCTAGAGAGAGACTGGCTAGAGGTAATTTATATTGGTAGTCAAGAGTGTAAGGTATGGAGAAGGAAGGGATCTGAGTAGGAGAAGGAGAAATTATTAATTGCTCTGGAGGAGAGAGAGACCACAAAGAATCTGTAGAAGAGAAGATAGAAGAAGTTTACTAAGGACTAGATCTGGATTCTGATAGATGGGAGGAGAAAGAGGTAGTGGAAAGAGAACTAGAAACACCTGCAGATAGTTCTCTGGGGTTTAAAAAAGGAGAAGATAGCAAGGATAGAGGTGGCCAAGAGTCAGATAGAAGAGGTAGAGATAGCTGAGGTGTCTTTTTCACAGCTAGATGGTATGGAGAGTTTAGCTTATGTACCAGTGAGGGGGAAGTAGACTGATAGAGAGGAGGTGAGAGAGGGGGGTTTTGAGAATATTACTGAAGTAGTACCAGAGACTCAATTGGAGAATACTTATATGGTGGGGTAGCAAATGTTCATTGGGAGTATCTAGAGATAGATAAGATAGTGAGGTTGGAGAAGATCACTGAGGAGAATAAACTGTTGAAGGTGGTCTCTAATGTTTTGGCAGATAGAGAGATACTATAGAAGTTAAGTAGGACTCCTAGGCATACCACCCCTGAGCCTCTCTCTGGTAATAATGGCAGATAGCTAGTATCAGACAGTACTTGAAGAGCTTGTGGAGGAGGATATTAAGGAGGTAGATGTATTTCATGGGTCTCAGAAGACTTGGGAGAGATTTCTCAATATTGCTATATAGGGACCAAAGTTGGTGATAGCAATAGTAGTGGTACTTCTGGATGATGAGAGATATAATGTTAATGAGAACTGAATGGCTGACATCAGGAAAGTAGCATCTGAGCAGATAGATATATTCTGTAGTAGTATAAATAGGACTCATATCTGAAGGGCTATCTGTGAGGAACAAAAGAAAATAATCTATAATAGAGCTGAGAAGGTGGTGGCAATTCCTGTAGAGTTCTAATTATTTTATTAATAATAATGAATAGTCTATATATATTATCATTAAATGTCAATGGTCTGTATGATGGAGTGATGTGATAGTGTCTATTTCATTAGCTGAAAGTCAGAAAGTATGATGTGGTATTTCTTTAGGATATTTGAGCCTATAGTGGGCAGGATTATAAGGAGTGGAGCAAGAAATGATATAATAGTACTAGCTGGAATGAGCAGGTGGATATTCTTGTTGATATTGGAAGAGGAGAGCTAGTAGAGATAGAAGTTTATAGTGATCAATTAATATGGGGTAGATTGAAAGAAAGAGCTAGGGATGGACTAGTTGTGTGGCTCTATTTATCTTCCAGCAGTTGGCAGAGAGCAAAAGTAATGGGTGGAGGGCTAGCTGGCTTGAGGAGACTGAGGAGAGGTTGAGCTGGACATCTTGGGGGGAGACTTTAATATAATGTGTGACAGGACATTGGACAGATCTGATGGTGGGGTTGGAGTAGCTATCTCAGCAGAGCTCTCACAATAGCTCCAGGTTGAGAGAGATATGAGATTGGTTGATGGTATCCAACAATATCAGGGGGAAAAGCCAGGGCTCTTCACTTAGTAGTATCCTATTAATGAGAGTCTAGTGGGTATAAGGATTGACTGGGTTCTGGTGGCTGAATGCTGGAGAAATATACTGGACATGGCTGAAGTACAGTAGTGCCCTTGGTCAGATCACTAGAGAGTAGTGGTGTGTGGCAGGTTTCAGACAGTCAGTAGGGGTAGAGATTACTAGTGACTCAATGTAGCTCTCCTCAGAAGACAGGCAGAGCAGGAACAATTTGTAGCAATTGTAAGGCAGAAAGAAGAATAATAAATAGCTGATAGAGCAGTAGTGGGATAAATTTAAACATCTGGCAGATATCTATTGGTATAATATTAGAGAAATAGTGAGAAAAGAGCAGAAGAATAAGGAGAGGAGAGTCAAGTGAGGGCTGTGATAGTGGTTGAGATTGATGGAAGGAGAGAACTTGTTAGGAGAGAGGTACTCCCAATTGACTATAAAGATGACTGAGTTGAAGCTAGATTTAAAGGCAGCTGAGGATAGAATGGTAGATAGTCTGTTAGCTAGACTGCAAGCAAGATGGTTGGAAGAAGGAGAGCAGCTCACTAAATATTTGTCAGGTATTTGAAGGCCAGGAGAATATGATACAGCTGGGCCTCAGTGCTGTGAGAGGATGGTGCTGAGGTTACTGAAATTGCTGACATACTGGGTGAGGTCTCTGAGCAATGGTAAGCTCTCTAGAAGGATGAAGAGGGGCTTGTAGAGAGTGAGATGTTATAGGAGAATAATGACAATTTGGTGAGCAGTTGGCCAGTAATAGCAATATTTGAGATAGGTGAGGCAGTGATAGATATGATGGCCCTCGAAGAGGTGTTGAAGGTGCTGAGGAAAGTGTAGGCAGATTTGTTGCCTGGAGAGAATGGACTGCCTTGGGAATTCTGGAAGAAGTTCTAGGTTGAGTTCAGTAGATAGTTAGTAGAAATAGCAAATTTTGTTTTGAAAGAAGGCTGCTGGATTGGCAATAGTTCTTTAGGGTTAGTCTCTCTACTATATAAAAAGAAGGGGGATCAGTACATGTGGTAGAATTGGTAACTTATCATACTACTGAATGTAGACAGAAAGTTGGTGTCTAAGATTCTGACTGAGAGAATGCAACAGTGGATTGGGTGAGGACCAGCAGGGCTTTGCCAAGGAGAGGCAGATTAGAGATAGTACTGCCTGGGTGCAGAATATCTTAAAAGACTGCAGGAGCTAGTGAGTGGATGAGCAGATGGTCTTTTTGGATCAAGAGAAGATATATGATAGGGTATGGTAGAATTATTTGGAAGTAGTGCTGCAGAAGACAGAGTTTGGTGTAATAGATGCAAGAAGATTAATAAGCCTGATATGAGGCTGCCAAGCAGCTGTACTGATGAATGGATGGAGTGGTCCAGAGTTTGCCTTGAGAAAAGATGTACCACAGAGTGATTCTCTTTCTCCTCAACTCTATATTCTCTCCTTGGAGCCTTTGTTGGCTTGGCTGAAGGGACAGCTAACTGAATTGTAGATGGGGAATATAGTCTGGAAGCTGGGGGCTTTTGCTGATGATATGGTGGTCAGGCTAGGCTATATGGAGAATGTGAAAAGTCTGTAGGAAGAGGTTGGACAGTATGAGAGACTGGTAGGAGCAAAATTGAATTGGGACAAGTATGAGACAATGGAGATTAGTACTAGTTTGAGAGAGAATAGATAACTTGGACAAACAGTGGCCACAGGAGAAGCCATTAGATATTTGGGCATCTGGTTCTCAGTATATAGAACAGTATTGCCAAAGGAGTAGTAGTGTGGTATGATACAGAAGTGGGAGGGAGCTTTGATAGATTGGTCAGAGAGAAGCTTCTTCTTAGTGGAGAGAGTAGTGATTTTGAATATATACTGGTTATCTAAGTTGTAGTATTTGGAGTATTACTTGGATTTTTCTGGATAAATGGTACAGAGGCTGAAGAAGGTAGTAAAAGGATGGTTGTGGTAAAGAAGGTGGCCACATATTGATTGAGAGACTATGGTACTGTAGACAGCAGATAGGGGTTTGGGGTTGGTGGATTTCCAGAGGTAGTTGAGAGTACTCTGAAATTGGTGGAGGTGTTAATTAGCAGAGCTAGAGATGGATGATTAGGGCAGACTGGCTATAGACAATTGGGAGGTCAGGTTCTGCCTCTATGGTGAGGTCTGGAAGGATATGTGAGGTTTACTTTAGGTAAAAAGTATCAGTAGATTGTGGTATAAGGGGTTCTGGTGGAGTATTATAGAGGCCTGGTTGGTCATAAAATTGGTAGGACCAGAGATAGGTGAGAGAGAGGATCCAGAGCAGCAATGGTAGTGATTAGAGGACCTTCATCTTAGTGGCTACCAGTTGACAGAGTACTCTCTGTCTGAGGTAATGAAATGGATCTGGACTGGCCCACTTGAGAGGTAGCCAGTAGATTGGCAGAAGGCTGGATTTAGTGAAGGCTGAGAGTGAGATTAGGTCTGAAGTTGGGGGCTTCCTTACTTAAGATTATAATATCTAAGTATTAAGTGGTGTAGTGGCAATTCTTGAGGAGAAATGTAATACTGGATTACTAAACAGAATGGATGAAGATAGAAGATGGTCAGGAATATGAGTGGTATAGTGAGGTAGATAAGAAGGTGATTTAGATACTAGAGTATGTCTTGATAGTATATTTGAGTATAGAGAAATATTGGTAGACAGTGGAAGATTATTAGGGCTCTGAGAGTAGGTGACCAGAAGATCCCATTAGTCTGATAGTCAAGTGGCAGCTGGTGGGAGAGACTGGTAATATCTGGAATAGACTGGACCAGGTTCTAAGAGTCTGGGTCCTGATGGCAGTATATTGACAATGAGTATTCAAGCAAGATCCATAGATGAGAATAGGTAAATTAGTAGAGCAATAGAGATAACTGCTCCAAGAGATAGTATAAGAGTGATGGTATTAGGGAAAGCAGTATCAGCTAGAGACTATAAGGAAGGTATAGGATATTGTATAGAGAAGCTAAGATTACCTGGTGCTAGATGACTGCGGGGTATAATGAAAAAAGAGTATTGGCTAATAAGTCTTTTCTTTGTACATTATAGTTATAGCAGTCATTATATTGAGTTATTATTATATTAAATTGTTAGATAATAAAGAAGTCTAAGTAATTATAAAAAAAAAAAAATAAAAAAAAATAAAAAAAAAAAAAAAAAAAAAAAATATTATTTATAATTCTAAGAAGTCAAAAAGAAGAGATATAGAAATCTACTATACTTCTCAGATTACTTATTTACTATATTATACTATATAAACTATATAGCTAAAATTAATAATAATAATAATAATAATAATAATATATAACTAAATATAATTTAATATTGTAAAAATATTTAATAGCTAATTTTAAATATAGTAAAAAATATAAATTTATAACTATTATGATAGTTGATCTGAATTAGTAATATAAATCAGAAGAATAGATATTTGATCACAGTATCTGAATCCAATTCCCAAATATAATATAGCCTTATAAATAGTAGTCATATTTTCACAAATATAGAAACTTTGCAAATATAGAAATTCTACAGATATAGAATCTTCACAATTATAGAGATTTTATAGATGTAGAGAATCTACACTTGTAGAAAATAAGTTATAGAAAATATAGTCATAACTTAGCTATCTTATAGCTAGTAAACTTGTATAAATACCCCAGTATCTAAAGTGAATAAACCTCAGATTGAAATAGTTCAAAGCAAAGAAAAAGTAAAGAAACTAGTAAGCCTGTAGGTAGATACACTTTGAACTCACCCACTCCTATATCCTAAAGACTCTATAGAGTCAAAAAAGATCAAGTTTCTAAGATATAGAAATCTGACATACTTTTATAATTATGCATCTGCTATGTTACAACTTAGTACCCATTGGCTAGTAATTCAAGATGAATCTCTCACATTTAAGCTGAATAATAAATAACTACTACCACCTAAATAATTATATAAATTGAATCAAGACATCTAGACAAGATAGATATAAGACCACTAGTATTTCGCAGATATACTTCAGATGAATCAATAATCATCTTCATTGATAATTTTGAGTAGTATACTACCATAAGGATCTTGATAGCAATACAGCAAGTAGTCCTTATGTTCTTTAGTCTTAGAGGACTAGTAAGAGCAGTATTCACACTATAACTTATGTGAGAAATAATAACAATATAGTGCTAGTAATATAGAAGACCTAGCTTTAGGCCACTTACTATATAGATAAGATCAAGCAAGCTCTGAAGGATTAACTCAATATTATCTGCCAAGGAATGAGTAAGAATCCAAATATATTCTATATCAGAATCCAATACTAGATAATTTTTATAGATTATACTAACACTATCTGAGATCAAATAGTCAAGACAACCTTTATGAAAAGAGTCTACCCAAAAATAGTCCTAGCTATCTGCTCATCACTAATAGTCCTAGATTTACTACAAAAGATTACCTATGCCCAGTGATACTAGATAGCCAGATATCTATAAGACTATATAATAGAAATAGTCACTAGAGTTAGAATCAAAGTACTTAAGACAATCAGTATGATTCCTTCTACAGTGATCAATCAAAACACACCTCAGCTAAGAGCTACTGAGCAGTAGAGGAATAGTGACCCTATGGAGGAACTTGCTAAGAAGTTTGCTGAAATAACAGCCCACCTAGGAGATATGGTAAAGGAAATTAAAAGAAGAGACTAGTGCTCAGTTTAGAAATTTGTCACCACCTCAGACAAGAAGAGAAGTACTTGCTATACTTGTGGAGAAGAAGGTCACTACTTATATAAATATATGAGTAAAATCAAGTGAAAGGTCCAGCTAAGCAATACTACTTGAAATAAGGAATAAACTAACACTATTATCTTCAAAGAGATTGGGGAATCAGATAAAGAGAAATGAGAAGTCTACTTTACTGAAACTATTAAAAAAGACATCTACAAGCAACTCTATAAGAGATCACCAGAGAGACCCAAGAAGAACTTTGTAGAAAAGCAGATAGAGACTACTATAGAAAGTTAAGGTAAAGAAATAGATCAAGATATAGAGCTGGAACAGACTGTCCAAGATATCATTTAAGGAATCACTCTAGCTAGTGAAGGAGAAAAGGAGAAGAAGCTTCACAAAACCAAAATCTTCAAGTATGACATCTTCAAGGATCTCAGCCAATAAAAGGTAAATGTAACATTTGACCAACTGGCAGAAATATCCACATTCAGACAGCAAATGAGATATGGACTTGCTGAGACAACTAAAGAATAAGATTGGAAGATAACTAAGACCAATAATGTTCAAGAAGACTCAGAAGAAGAGAGTAAAGATAATTACAAGACCTCTGCCTATACAACCTATCAGATTGAAGATAAAATCTTCAAGGCTATCATTGACATAGGAGCAGAAGGATGTCTCCTCAGTAAGAAAGCAGTAGACTGCCTAAGTTGAGAGGTTGAGGAAGCAACCAAGCTGGTATTTATCATAGCAGATAGCATAAGAGCCATATCTCTGGAAAAAATCCAAGATATTCCCATTAAGTTTGAGGGAGCAACTATCTCAGTAGATATGATTGTAATCAATACCACTAATTATGACATTCTCATTGATAACCAGTGGTTTCATAAAGTCAAGGCAATAATCAATCTGAATGCCCAGAAGATGCAGATTATCTACTGAGGCCAGAAGATGTGAATTCTCATTAATGTCAATAAAGAAGTACTGCCTGAGATGGAGGAAGAAAAAAGTGAGCAAGAAGAAACCTATATGGTAACTATTCAGAAAAAGAAGAAGAAAGTTAAATAGATCAGTAATGAAGACTGATGTAGGAAGATTGCAGAAAGATATACACCACAAGGAGTCTGCTCCCATGGAATCAATATGTACTATAGTGAGTACATCAATAACTGCTATCAATATAGCATCAGTGTCAGAAAGATCTACCAGAAAAGAAGACAGAAGGCTCTTGAGAAGTAGGCAAGAGAAGAGAAGAAAGAGGAGAAGGAAGAGAATGATAAACCATCAGTCCTCCTGAAGAATAGTGATGATGAAAAAGAAATCAAGGTCAAGATTCAGAGGATCTACTCCAATATAGTTCTACCAGAATATAAGTCAGAGAATGTAGCTGAAATGGATATTGCCACAGTAGAAGAAACTATATTGGAGTCCCAGATAACCACCCTACTTGCAACTGGTCTGAAGATGACCATTTCAAAGGACTATATCAGAATTCTCAAGACAAGAAGCAGCCTAGCTAGGAGTGAAATCACAATTGAAGAAGAAGTCATCAATTTAGATTATATTGGAGAAATACTACTTATTGCTAGGAACTTAATCTTATAATTCCATTTTCAATCAAGAAGAAGGACTGACTGATATAGATATTGATCTTCCCAGTTCTTTAGTCAAGGATTATAGAAGTCAAGAAGTTGAAGAAAATAGAAAGAGGAAAGAAAGGATTCAGATCTATAAGAAGAGGAGTATTTGCTAGTATCAAGATTACTAAACTAGATCACAAGAAGATGGAAACTATGAACAAGTATAACTATATCATTGAAAATAAATTCCTACTCAAGAAGGAACTCAAGAAGATACTCTATAAATTCAAGAATGTCCTAGTCACAGATTTCAAGGATATCAAAGGAAAGATCCTACACTACTATTATAATATAGACTATAGGAGATACTGAACCAATCTATCAAAAAGCAAGGCCAATACTGCCAGTCTACTATAAATGGCTCAGAGAAGAAATCAAGCAGATAGAGGAAGCTAGTATCATTAAAGAAGCCAGCAGTTCCTGGGCTTCACCAGTTGTACTAGTCTCAAAAAAAAGGAAGTAAGTTAGGAGAATTTGCTCTAAGACTCTATACTGATTACAGAAAGCTCAACTTAGTTACCAAGAAAGATTGCCAATCATTACCCCTCATCAGTAATATTCTCATAACCTTGGAAGATGAAGTACAGTATTATAGCACTTTGGACTTATACTTATAATTCTACCAAATCAGCCTTACTGAAGTGGCAAGTGAAAAGTCAGCCTTCATCACTCCAGATAGAATCTATGTCTATCTATAAATATTATTCAGAATGTATAATACTCCTGCAAGCTTTCAGTAAATGATGAACAAAATCTTCTACTATGATATGAGAAGATGGATAATGGTTTATATAAATAATATTATCATCTACAGCAAGACAGCTGTAGTACATCCAATAGATAATAAAGAAGCTAAGAAAGTATGGTCTTTATATCAAGCCCAAAAAGTGTAAGTTTGTAGAAATTGAGATCATCTATCTTGACCATATCATCAATTAAGATAGAATACTTACAGACTCTCTTAAGATTCAAGCAGTAGTAGTATACCCAAGGCCCACTACAGTTACTGAAGCCCAAGTCTTCATGGGGCTTACCTCCTGCTACTGAAGATTTATCAGAGGATTCTTCAATATTGCAGGCTCAATCTATGAACTCAATAAGAAAGATACCAAGTTCCAATAGACTGGTAGATAACAAAAAGTATTTAATGAACTTAAGGTCAGACTAACCCAGGCACCCATCCTCAGAAGACCCAATTGGACTCAAGAATTCATCCTGTAGACAGATGCAAGTACCTAAGGACTAGGAGTAGTCCTGGCTTAGAAGAAAGATAAGATAGAATATATTATTGCATATCTCAGCTGAGGAATCTGAGAAGCTGAAAAAGAGTATGAATCCTATAAGTTGGAATATCTTGCAGTTATCTAGGCTGTAGAGAAGTTCTACTACTATCTGGTAATAAGACACTTTACTATTTAGATAGATCACTCAGCTCTTACTTGGCTACTGACCACTAAGCAACCCAAAGGAATCTATGTCAGATGGATTATGAAGTTGTAAGCCTATGATATAACTATTATGTATTGCCTAGAAAGAATTAATGTCAATATAGATACCCTCTCATAGATACCCCAAAGGATCTCTAACCAGTAAATCAATTATGAATAAGGAGCTCTACTATAGAATCATCATCTATCTGAGACAGTAAAAGATATCCCAATATCTGGAAGAATGGATATAAATAATTATCAACAGAACATAGAAACAATTCAAGACTGATGGAGAGATATTGAAGAAAGGAAAGCTACTAGTTATATCTGAATACAAGAAGGAGTAAGCAATGAAATTAGTATATAAACTTGACTATCTAGAAGGAATAAATACATATGATAAAGTAAGAAAAACAATGTAGTGGCCAAGAATAGAGGAAGATATCAGATAATTTGTCAAGATCTGTGACAAATGCTAGAAACAGAAACAAGACCAGTAAAACCAGACCCCAGGATCAGTACACATAGAATCAGTCCTATTTGTACACATTGTAATAGATGTAATTGATCCTCTACCCTTGACTTTAACTAGCAACCAATATATTATAGTCATTGTGGACCTTTTTATAAAATAGATAGAGACAGGACCTCTCAAAGAAGCCAATACACAGTCAATTACTAATTTTATCTATAAAGAAATTTAAGACCCCAGCACAAGTAACCACAGATAGAGAAACAGAATTCATAAATCAGTTCTCTATAAGAAGTATAAGATCCAGCATATTCAGACTACAGTATATTACTCTCAAGAAAATGGACAAGCAGAAAGAATCAATAAGACTCTTAAGAATATCATTACTAAGATCTGCAATAACTATAAAAAATGAGATCACTATCTGCCAATAGTATTATCTGCTCTTTGAGATATCTGATCACAAAGTACTCATTTTATCCTTCAAAAGATACTATTTGGAGAAGAAATTTCTCAAGAAATCCTATCATCTAATAGAGATACTATATGGAAATATATAGATATAAAGATATGAAGACTATATCCAATCAGGAAGAAGGCTAAGAATTACATAACTAAGGTGTAGATACTATAACAGAATAATGCAAAAAAGATTAATAAGCTCCAAGAGATTATCAGAATAGGAGACAAAGTCCCAGTGTATTGGAATATGATAGAAGCTTTATGGTCACAAAAACTGGAGCCTAAGTGGGAAGGACCTTATCTTGTATAAAATATAAAAGAAATCATCTTTTGGCTATAGAAACTCTCAGACACAATCATCCCTACTACCATTCACTGAAACTGACTCAAGAAGTATTATAGCTAGTTAACAAAGTATAGTCATAGCTCTCAAGATCACTAGTACTATACAACAAGCTATAGAAAGACAATGGTATACTACTGAGTCACTCATGATAGAGAAATCCTTTAACAGTATCCAAAGTATAGTATAGATATATATCTGTTATGAATTTCATACTTCAAGGCCTACCAGAATTGGACAGAGCTTCAAAAATACTTCAAGTTAGAATAGCTACTGAACTTGCAGCCAGAAATGGCAAAAGAAAATTGGATTAGAGAGTGCCAGCTCTCTTACATACAGATCACTATTACTAAATAAGTATATAAGTTATTTAAGAAGAATAAGTCAGCCTTAGCTCACTTTTGAAAAGTAGTTCTAGAAGACTTTATACAAGTTAGAAGACATTATTAGAAAAATATAATGACACAGATTACACAGTACAAGAAGATACAAATTGCAGAGACTTGGGAGTTAGAGTGAATAGAGTATTTTAGAGATAAATTATCTATTCAGAAAGAAGTTGTAATGATTGATCTGAATTAGTAATATAAATCAGAAAAATAGACATTTAATTATAGTATCTGAATCCAATTTCCAAATATAGTATAGCCTTACAAATAGTAATCATATTTCTACAAATATAGAAACTTTACAAATGTAGAAATTCTACAAATGTAGAATCTTTATAATCATAGAGATTTCACAGGTGTAGAGGATCTATATTTATAGAAAATGAGTTATGGAAAATATAGTCATAACTTAGTCACCTTATAACTAGTAAACTTGTATAAATACCCTAATATTTAGAGTAAATAAACCTCAGATTAAAATAGTTTAAAGTAAAGAAAAAGTAAAAAAACTAGTAAGTCTATGAGCAGATATACTTTGAACTTACTCACCCCTATATCTTGAGGACTCAGCAGAGTCAAAGAAGATCAAGTTTCTAAGATACAGAAATCCAACATACTTTTACAGTTATATATCTATTATGTTACACTATTAACTTTATATTAAGTTAAACATTAAACTTAAGATTTAGTAATTAAATATTTATTTTTTTATTTATATTATATTATATATCAAACTCTTTTATAATTATTAAATATATAAAACTATATTATTTTAAGAATATTTATATTAATATATATTAATAATATACTAATATAATATTAAGCTATAAATAATTATAATATATTAATATTTATTTTTATTTTTTAATATAATTTTAAATTTTAAAAAATACTATTTATAATAAATTATTATAAGCCTCTGAAATTCTAACTAACAGTTATAGTTACCAAAAATAATATAATTATATATAAATATACCTAGTATACTATATTTAGTTATAGCCTCAAATATATATAAATATTCTCTATATTGAGTATATTGTAACCTCAGCTCTACTTTCCCCAAATATAAGAATAAAGTAGTATTCTTATTATAGAAATCTCTCAGATCTAACTTATTAATAATTCTGAGTCTGATTAACTTAAGATACAAGTATGGCTATTTTTACTAATATTAGAACCAAAAGTGATACTTAGACTCTACTATATTAGATAACTAGAACTTAGTACTTTCTCAAAAACTCAGAACTTAGGACCAATAGTTACTATTAATTATCTATAATATATTAATTCTATTAGTATGTATATAGTTTTATTATAATTTGGTAGCAGTAGACAGTTACTCTCTATTATAAGCAACTTTCTTTCATATTCCTAATATTGTTGACAATAATCAAGATAAATCTTCACTCTGGATACTTTTCAGACTTAAGTCAAAAAAGTCAACAGAATTATTACTAAGTAGACTAAAACCTATATCAGCTAAGAGGAGTTTGACAAACTCAATAATAAAACTATCTAAGAAGTATTCAATATTTTCCTCACACTCAAAAAAGAAGTCTCCTATACTTCTGAACTTAAGGAGGATTTCAATAAACTAGTTTGCAGCCATTTCTATGAAAAATATATCTAAAAATCTATTAAGATTATAACTGAATACTTCCTGAACAATCTCATAAATGATTATTACTATAAAGCCAAGGCCTTTCTAAACTACAAGAGATATTACATCTATTAAAAAAAAAATCACACTTTTATTACTGAATTCTCTATATATAAGTAAGAATAATTTAGTAATAAGAACTACAAGCTATCAGATCTAGTGAAATTCTTACTATATTATTCAGATCTAGGAGGATAATTAAAGAAACTCCTGAACCAGACATTAGTGGCTTCAGCATTATTACAGAATTACTATCAAGAATGTTGAGCCTATTAAGAATCACAGTAGACCAAACAGTTACTTCATCAAAACTATCAGTCTATAGACTCACTCATCTCAGTGATATATAGAAGAATTAAGTCCAAATTATGATTGATACAATAACAATAGAAAAAGAAGACAAGACTCAACCATCTTACTAAATAGACAATAGAGACAGCGGAATAATATCAATAGATAATAAGATAGTAGTATTGGCTAATCAAGTAGCTATTCTCACTCAAGCGCTTCATCTTATGTAGTATTGAAATAAATAAGTCTACAAAAGGACTTTACCTTATCTCATTCAAAGTTAAAGTAGACTAAGTAATAATATTCATAAGACAAGTTGATATTAATTATTATACTAATAGATGAAATAACAATCAGAGCCCAGATTGTATTCTTGATAATAATATATACTATGAGATTGAAGATTTTTATGCAACTATAGACTTATAAGTAAAAAAGGTCACCATACACTTTATAGGTATAACAGTTCAGTGGTGGTATAATCTATTAGTACACTCTCTTACCTGGAAAACCTGTGCTAAAGTTGTTACAAGTAATGGAGATAATGATCACTCTAACTATGAAGCTCACTCAGCTATCATAAGATTAAAGAAGCTAATTATTCAATAGTTCTATAGCTCTGCCCATATTGCTGAAATCAGAACTAAGCTCAAGAATCTGTAATTCTATAATAATAGAAAAAAAGATCTTAAAACATTTACTATAAGACTAAAAACTCTTCTGAATACTATAGAAGCAGAATATAGCTGATGAGAGCAGATCATAAATAGAACTCAAGCTGCCTATTTCTTCAATGCTATCTCTGAATAGTTATCAGAAAAAATCTATAAATAAGGATGATCCTATGATTATCTATATAAGTAATAGTACTTAGAATAAGCCATCACTTAAGTATATACTATTCTTATAGTCTAAAGACTATAAGAAGAATTCAAAAAACTGTCTAATAAGAAAATAGAAGAACTTATGAAAAAGAGAGTATGTTTTTACTATATAAAGAGAGGATACATATCTCATAAATATCCTGATAAAAAACTAATACTAATAAAGAACTATTCTTCTTGCATACTATCACTATAATAGGAGATAACCCAAAAGGAATATCTGAGAAAATCAAGATTAAGAGATTCTATATCACTACAAAGATTCCAGACAAAGTACATAAATCTGATACTAGCTATAACCTCTACTCTAGCATAGAAGTGATCATTGAGTCAGACAAATAATTAACTATTAGCATAGGTGTCAGAATGGAAGTCCCTAAAGGAACTTACATCTGTCTTACAGAAAGAAGTAGTTTGGCCAAAGAAGAAAGCCTCTATATGATTAGGAGAGTTATAGACCAAGGATTCAAAGGTAAGATTAAGGTCCTACTATATAATACTAGACAAAAAGCTATTGAAATCATATGTAGAATATGAATTGCCTAAGCTATCATCAAAGTAATATATAATGATCTTAAAGTAGAAGAAACAAATGAACTATCACTCTCTAATAGAGGAGAAAAAGCCTTTGGATCAACAAAAAAGTACTCTGATAAGACCAAGGAAAAGATCAAGATATAGAAGATCATCCATATTAAAGAATTTCAAGATTGAGACCAAAAATAGTATCAGCATATTACTGATAGATATATTTCTATAAGATGATACCTCCATAGAATCAAGATGTACTATTTCAAATATATAAGAGAATGTATTATATATATTCTTAAAACTAAGAAGTATAAGCCAACTATTTCAGAATAATGAGATAAAGAAATCAAGAATATTAATAATGAGAATGAAGAAGTATAAGATTGGAAAGAAGAAATTATCTCAGAAACAATTACCATCTGACAAGAAACCAATACAGAATATATCCACCTACAAGGAAAAATTGAAGGAAATTCTATTGAAGTCCTTATCAATAGTTGAGTAAGTAAGTACTATTTTGATTAAGAAATTACTGACAAATTTCACCTCAAGATATAAAGGAACTCAGAAGAAAATATTACTATATTCGGAAATAGAACAATATAAAAACTCTCTAAGATATATAAGAATGCACTTCTATAACTTAAAAACTATACTATAAGGCAAACCTTCTATATAGCACACCTCTCTAGATATAATCTCATCCTTGAAAAATTCTAACTCACTTAGAAATACTCTCATATTGATTAGTGAATCAATATGATCTCTCTGAGAGATATTAAACTATAACCTGAACATACTAGGAAGAAACCAAAGCCCAGATATAATGTTATATCTATTATTCAGATAAAGAAGCTAATTTGAAAGTCAGATCAGTACCTCTATATATATATGATTAAAGAAATCTCAGAAGAAGAAAATGGTGAAGAACTCTCTGAACTTCTGAAGAATGAGGATGATGATGAAGATAACCTCTAAGAACTGCTCAAGGAATATAAAGATATTTTTTTAGAAACCTCAAGAACTACCACTAGTCTATATAGTAAAATATAGCATTGAGATCATCTCTGGATCTGATCCTCTCTACTATAGAATCTATTAACTAGCCTAACCTAAGTTAGAAATTCTCAAGAATAATTAGTGAAATTGATAAGTAAAGAACCCATCCAATGTATACAGTGATCTTTTCTTCGGTAACATTCAGGTTATACAATTCTTTGGCAACACTTTCAATGCAGTTTCTGGAGACAAGTTACTAGTTCTATAGCAACCAATGAGCATCCTGAGGTGCATACTGGGCAGGATGGCCCAGGAGCATTCGAATAGCAGTAAGTAGAGAGAGGCCCTGGCTTGGGGGGAAGCATGAGGGGCCTGCTGGCAGGAGGATGTAGTGGAGGAGGGGGCAGATCTGGAGGTCAAGGGTCTGGCAGGGTGAGCTTTGTGGAGAAGGTGAAAGGGGGTCAGCAGGGAGCTGGACTGGAGAGCTGGCTGAGGGGGGGAAAGGTGCCGGTGAGGACTTCTAGGCAGTAACCTCATGGGGGTGCCTCTCTGGAGGGCCATAGGGGCAGAGCTGGGGGGGTAGCAGCTGAGGCGAAGACTGCTGATGGAGGTGTGACAGGCAATCTGGAAAAAAATCTAGATGGGACTGTTGATGGTGAGCCAAGCAGTGGGAAGGGCACAAGACCCAGGGACCTGGCGGATGGTGTAATGGGACTGGCAGTGGTACTGTTACTCAAGAAGTCGATCTCAGAATTTGCAGTCACGTTGTGTTTCCAGGGCTTAGCGGTGATGGCAAAAATAGTGCTGGGGCTCATCGCTAAGTAGGTGGCAGAAGCAGCATCTGTGAAGTTTTTGAAGGGACTGGAGGGAGTGGAGGTGGGGTTTGAGGAGATGGCACTGCTGGAGGAGGCGCTGAAGGTTGGATTAGTGGTTGGGGAGGTATGTGTTCTGATAGTATATTGTCTGAAGTGGGATCCCAGGGTGGTCCAACTGCTGGTGAAAGGAGTACCGATGGTGACGGTGATGGAGACGAGAAAGAGAGTTGAGGATTTCATGGCAGAGTATGGAGAGGTGTTGGATATCGGATTCAGGATCTGGGAAGGGACCTCGCTCAGGACTGGCGATGTGAATGTGAGGATTTGGCTGGCTGGGAAAGAAGCTTCTGAGAAGGCGAGAGATTGGCCTTCAGTGATGGTCTGGAGAGTGATCCTGTGTAAGGTAACAAGGGTGAAGGGTAGTGAGGAGGAGGAGGAGGATTTATTGGAAGCACTAGAAGAGCTGGGTGGTGCTGTAGAGAGGTGAGTGAAGGCTTGGGAGGCTTTTGTGGAGGCGATGCATTTGGAGGTGGTAGATGGAAAGTGGATCCAAGTGACCAAAGAGCAGTGGGAAAGGGCTCAGGAGTGTAAGAGACAGAAGGAGCTACTGGCCAAGCTGGATGACAGGCCACTGGGGGATGCAAGCAAGGTGATGGGCACAAGGGGAGCTGAAGTGAGTGGCTGGGCTGGTGAGGGAGCGGGGAAGAACAAGACAGGGGCAGGGGAGAATAAGGCGAAGCAGAGTAGGGACCTGTATATGGATAGTACGCTGGAGGTGTGGGAGGAGGACTGGGAGGGCTCTCCTTCCCCTACCCCTCTTATCAGACATGGCCCAGCTTCCCAAAACAGGGTGACAGAAGATGTGCTGATGCAAGGGGCCCAGAGGGTGCAATTCAGAGTTCCAGAGGTAGCATATGGGGGACAGGTGGTGGTGGTAGGTGAGGAGGAACTGGTGGATGTCCCGGAGGTGTGGGATGAGTTTGCAAGCACTGGAGCTGACACCACAATGTTGGATGGAGGGAGGCTGGTGACTCCAGGGGGGAAAGCAGTGGGGAACTTACTTTGGATGTGCTAAATGATGAACAACCTGGTGGTGGAAGAGTTGGGGGAGGTGGACTTGTGAGTGATGAGTGATGATCATTAGACAGGGATACTACAGGGGGATGGTGTAATGAAGGCATTGAAGGTGGAAATTCTTGCAGTATACCTGGAGGAGGAAGGGTATGAGGTGGATAAGGAGAGGGAGGCAGAGATGGCAGTCATTGCAGAAGAGAGGGCTGAATACTGCTGGAACAAGCATCATAGGCTGCAGCTCTGGCAGGAGGCATGCATTGAATACCAAGAGGAGTTCAGAAAGAAAGCAGATGGAGAGATGAATGAATTGCTGGCTGGATTGGAGGCTCAGAGGGCAGAAGAGAAGGAGGTGGCTGCGGAATATAATTTGGACATGGTGCAGGAGGAGATGAGCATGGAGCAGTAGAGATTGATTAACAGTATAACATCTTCCATTATGAACAGTACAACCAACATTTTTTCTTTAAACATGAATGGGTTGCAGGGTGCTACTCGACGTAGGAACATTTTTACTTGGATGAAGAGATTGGAGGCCAATCTCTTCCTCTTGCAGGATGTCCAGTGTGAAGATGATTTTAATAGGATGGAATGGACAAAGGAATGGGGAGGTGTGGCGATTTGGAAGGGTAAGGTTGGGATTTTGGTTCGGAAAGGCAGAGGGGAGATACAGGAGGTGAGGAGCTAGAGGGAGAGGCTGGTCTGGGGTGAGTGGATTCAGGCAGACTGGGAGCCAGTTACAGTTGGCTCCTGCTACTGCCCCACGGTACGGGGTGAGAGAGTCGATTGGGTGAAAGGCCTACAGGAGAGTGGGATACTTGTAGAGACTGGAGTGGATATGCTTGGGGGAGATTTCAATATGGTTCGGGACATGCTGCTGAATAGAACAGATGGAGGACAAGGTGCTGAGAGTAGGAGTGGTGGACTGGTGGCATGGAAGGAAGTAGAATGACTAAGTGCACTAGTAGATGCTGGTAGGGAGTGCTGGGGGAATAGGAGGATTTATACACATTGGGCAGGGGGTCTGGGGACAAGAATTGACTGGATTTTGACAGCAAGCTGCTGGGGCCTAGATGTTTGGAAGTCACTGGAAGTAGAATGGTGTCTATGGTCGGATCACTGGGGGCTTTTGGGACAGGGATGCTTTGGGGGAAGTGGGGATGGGCCTGGACATTGGCACCTCAATTCCTCTTTGTTAGATAACAAGACCTGGTAGAATGTGTGGGCTAAAGACATTCAGCTGAAAGTGGAGAACTAGTGGCAGGAAGGGACCTCAGTTGGGACTCGATGGATGAGGATGAAGGTGATGGCCAAGATTTACTAGAGTGAGGCTGGCAAGGAGGTAGGAAAGCAGTGAAGGTGAAGAGTGCATTGGGCCTCTACTAGATTGACAAGGCTTCTGGAGGAGTGGGTGAGGCTGAAGATGTTAGAGGAGAGAGAAGATTGGAGGCTGATGAGGGTGAAAATAGAGGTTGGGGAACTACAACAGGTGCTGCGGGAAGAGAAAGAGGCAAGAGTACAGAGCTTGGCGGCTTGGCTTTGCTGGCAGGATCTGGAGGAAAGGGAGAGGCCTTCCAAGTTTCTTACAAGGGCCCTTAGGGCAAGGTGGGTACAGCAATGGTGGGAAGGGGTATTGGATACAGATGGTAGACTGGTGCATAGTGTTCAGGATATTCTTGGATCACTGAAGGAGAGATGGAGTGGATTGTGGAGTGAGGAGAAGGGTGGGGCAGATGCCGCTGCCATTGAACAAACATTAGAGGATTGGTACCCACCTCAAGTCGAGGGGCTAGGTGACCTGGGGATGCCTGTACAAGAGGAAGAGATCCACCAGGTTCTTGCTGCGACAATGCCAGGTACAGCACCTAGGGAGGATGGTCTGCCCTGGGACTTTTGGAAGAGAATGGTGGAAGTCCCAGGGGTGATAGGAGAGATGATAGCAGTGTGTGATCTTATTTTACAGACAGGGAGGTGGGTTGGGGAGCAGGACCTTGGACTGGTGATACTGCTTTATAAAAACAAAGGAAGATGGGAGGATTGGAAGAACTGGCGGCCGATAATGTTGCTTGATATGGACAGAAAGTTGGTGACTAAGGTGGTGGTGGCAAGACTACAGAAGGTGGCCCAATAAGTTGTAGGTATTGAGCAGAGGGGATTTGTGGGTGGTCGGCTCATCAGGGATGGTACTGCCTGGGTCCATGGAGTTATTGAAGGGGCAAGGGCCTGTGGACTGGATGGGCATCTGGTCTTCTTGGACCAGGAGAAGGTGTATGACCGGGTGTGAAGAGTCTGGCTGGCGAAAGTTTTGGATAGAATGGGGGTTCCGCCCCAATTCCGGTCAGCAATGGTCAGCCTACTGGAAGGGAGTAGGACTGCACTTATGTATAATGGACACAGAGGAGTAGCATTCCCCTTGGGTAGGGGGGTGCCCCAGAGGGACCCACTGTCTCCCATCTTGTATGCTCTTTCCCTGAAACTCCTTATGGACAGAATTCGGAGGAGGATAGCAGAGCTCTCTATCTTTAGCATTGGATGGAAAGTTGGGGCCTTTGTGGACAACATGGTGGTGGGTTTGGATTCAATTACTAATGTTGAAGAGCTCAAGAAGACTGTCGAGTGGTATGAGGAGAACTCTGGAGCTAAGCTGAATTGGCATAAGTGTGAAACAATAGTGTTAGGTAATGGCCTGGTGGGAGGAGAAGTTATAGGAACAATCATCCCCACCGGCAAAGCAGTGCAGTACTTGGGCATCTATCTGTCAGTCTATGGGTCAGTTCTGCCCAGGCTTTGGTGGGAGCAGAGGATTGGAATCTGGGAGGAGGCCCTGCAGAGCTGGGGGGGAAGGTAATTTTCTCTGGCAGGGCAGGTCTCAATTTTGAATGTCTACTGGCTGCCAAAGTTGTAGTACCTGGCATATCATCTGGATTTCCCAGTCTGGGTGGTGAAGAGATTGATGAAGTCAGTGAAGGGATGGATTTGGGCTGGCAGGCAGAGTCAGATTGATTGGGAGACCTTGTCCCTTCCAGTGACAAGAGGTAGTCTGGGGCTGGTGGACTTTTCAAAATGGTTACACTGCTTGAGAGCATGGTGGCTAAGGAGGGCAGTGGAATTGAGAGGAGGTGGTTGGGTTTCTCTACTACAGAAGATCTGGGAGAGGCAGTCATCGCCAAGGGGCTCAACTGGTGATCACATCTCCTTAGTTAGACTTCAGAACACTGCCCAACTGTGTTATAAAGGATTTTGGTGGGGGATTGCAGAAGGGGTGCACCGCATTGGTATTCATTGGTGGGGGAATGAAGGAGAGGAGGAATGGGACTCGGCAATGTGGAGATGGGATCGTATTCTGCTGGGTGGTGCTCCTTTAATTGAGTTCGATATTGAGGATAGAATGGAATGCCAAAGGAGACCAGGCCAGGATCTGTGGCCTAGTGGTTGGAAAGGTGTTGGAATTGGCAAAGAGTGGAACTGGAATGATGTTTGGGCCTGGAGTGCTGTAGTGAGAAAGTGGATGCTGCCAAAGTACTGAGTGGTCTGGTGGCGCATGCTGCGAAGGAATATTATGCTCAACTTTTGCTTGGGGCACCTTATCATAGGGGGTTGCTTTAACTGTGAGGAGTGCCATAATGTGGGGCAGGAGGAGGGTTGTGTACAGATGCCTGAACATTGGCTAGGAGAGTGTGAGGTGTTGGGGGACTTTTGGCGGACAATTGTAGAACATTTGGGGGTATGGCATAGGGGAGATAAAGTACGGGGGAGGTGGGAGGATTTGAGGGATAGATTGGTAGGGGGGATAGAGAAGAAATGGCTTACTTTGGGTTGGGCTTTGGCTATTTGGGTGGGGCTGGCCAGTCATTGACTATTTGTTTTTAAGGATGGGAGGAGACAGGACTTGGGGGACCAGTTGCTGCAGTGGCATAGGCTTATGGAAGACATCTTAACAGGCTGGTGGCTTGGCTGGGAGCTGCAGGGTGGTCAAAGGTACCACTTAGTGGAGAAAATTTGTGGGCAGAGTGGAGGAAGAGTTGGAGTAGTGGGTGAAAGGGTGATTTTTATTCGTGAAGAGGCAGAGAGGGGCCCCCCTATAGGGATTGGGTAGGGGGTGGCGATGATGTATACTTATTCATAGACTGGTACTAATAAAGGATGGAGTTCAAGTGACTATAAAAA
>RBNI01000536.1:0-29590 GCA_003990745.1 Jimgerdemannia flammicorona | reverse complement strand
GATTAAAAAACATCCTTGCCCCCTCCGGGGTCTCGCGCTCGCTCCGGGGTCTCGGCCTTACTCCACTCCCCTCCGCTGCCTTCGGCCCCTCGCTTCGCTCGGACTCGCTGCGGCTCGCTCCGTTTCGGCCTCACCCCTCGCTCGCGCTCACCCCTCCGGGGTCTGCGGATGTTTTTTAATCTCGATTTGGATTTGTTTTGTTTGTGTTTGTTTGTGATTTTTATCCTGCAACTGGGATTGGCTCCCCCTTTATCTCCGCTTATCCCTGGTGGTCATATGGTTCCTAATTCGGTTTGCCCCGAGTTGTGGCGCGTCCTCCCTTTTGGGACATCATATTTTATATATAAGGACTGCGCTTTTGCGCAGCAATAAACACCTGATGCATTTTCAGTTACGTTCTTTGTTCATCCCCCTTATACACGCCTTTCCACATGTCTTCCATTCGCTTTGACACTGGCTCTGGGTTCGCTCCCTTGGCTCCCGCTGGGCCTTCTTCCTCCTCTGCTGTACCGCCTGCCCTCGGGGCCGCTGTCCTTGTCGACGAGCTCATGGACGAGATTCTTCCTCCTCCTCCTCCCCCTGCCTTCACCCCTGCCACTGTTTTGTTCGAGTCTTACATCTCGTCCGCTGTTCTCTCCCTTCCTCTGGACCTTCGTCCTTCCGGTCGTCTGCTCCTTTTCCAGTTCCGGTCAGTTCTTGCCCTCTCTGCCAATGAGGCTCGTCTCCGCCATGACGTCGACGTCGTCGCTCCGCCCGCCGTTCGCTATTCCGTTCTCCCCGAGGCCCGCCGCCAAGCTCTCTCTGAAGAGGTTCGTGCCGCCACTGCCACCGCCAAGCTCGCCGCCACTGATGCCACCGCTACTGCTGCCGCCGCCGCTTCCGCCTCCTTCCACCGTGCCTGTGCCGCTTTCATGGCCTTCACCTCCTCTCACCTCTTGGATGCTGCCCCCTTCTGCGGCTTCGACATCCACGAAGTTCCCTCGGTCGCCGCCGACATCGACACTGTACGTCGGTTCCTCCTCGCCGGTACCTCCTTCGTTGCTCGCCTCTACGAGCAAGAGTCGTCTCGTGCCGCCGCTGCTGCTCGCGCTGCCGCCACTGCTCCCCTCCCTGCCTCCCCTGAGGTTTCGGTCTCTGAGGCCATCCGTGCCGAGGCCCGTGCCGCCGCTCGTGCTGAGGTTCATTCCTTTGCCGCCGCCGCCGCCAAGGCCCCCTCCAAGACCCCCGCCAAGTCCAACCAGGCTTCGTCGGCCTCCTCTCGGTCCCCCTCGCCTGCCAAGGCTTCCTCCTCCATTCCCCCCACCCCCAAACGCGGCCGTCAACTTGGTTCTCGCCCTGTTGGGGCTTGGCCTTGTGCCGTTTGCTCTGGTCGCCTCCACCATGCCTACTGGCACCCGGCCAAGTCCGTCTGCCCCCATGGTGGTGTTCCCCGCACTGCTGCCCCTTCGGCTGCTCGCTCTCCTTCCGCCTCCTCCGCCGGTTCCTCCTCCGCCTCCTCTCCCCATGCCCCTGAATACAAGGGCTGCACGAAAGCCTGTGGCCGCAAGGTCTGGCACTCTGACGGGGTGTGCTCCCGTTCGTCGGGCTCGCCACCTTCAAAAAAAGTCAGAGGGAAGGGGAAGACCTCCCGCTCTTAAACTTCCCCCCAGCCTGGTTCTCCCCCAGTGTCCCCATCCCTTCTCGGATTCCGTCGTCGCTTCTGGTGCGCCCTGAGTGGTTCCTCATGTTGTCCCCCCTTCACCTTTCCCAGTTGCTCATCCCGAACTTTCGGGTTTATTCTTCTTCCGGGGCTCTTTTGTCCCCTCCCTTTTCTTTGGCTGACTGCCCCCTTTCTCCCCTTCAAGTCTTTGCCTTATCCCTGGGTCCTCGCTTTGTTTTTCCTGCGACTCCCTCCCAATTCTCTTCCACCAATCCGGCTTGTCTATTGCACTTTTGTCGTGCTCTCGACCTTGCCATCTTTTTTGAGGATCGTGGTGAGATGTCCTCTCGCTATTTTGTTCCTAGCGATTGGGTCCCCCCTCCCAATGTCTCTTCACACTGCATATTCCTCGACATGGCTTGCTCGCTGTCCGTTCCTGGACGTGCTCGCTCTTGCTTGGTTTCGGACCGTGCTGTGCGTACCGCACTTAAATCGGTCAAGTAACTGCCTTCGCACTTGCTCACAGTCACTGATAAGAATCAGGGTTTTGCACTTATTCCCAAACCGCTCTACCTTGATGGCCTTTCTGCCCTCCTTCGAGCCATGGCTTACAAGCCTAGCGCTCTTGGATTGGATGAGGTTCTCACTCTCCTTCGGGTTTCTCTAGCTCTTGCTAGATCGCTCTCAAACTCTCCTTTTGCGAACCCCATTTTTAACTTCTTCCAGGACTCTTTGTCCTCTCTGGATATTCGTCTTCCGGTTTTTTATGCTCTTCCTAAAGTTCACAAGCCTACCTTGGCTTGGCGTCCTATTATGGCTGCTTTTTGTTCGCCTACCACCAAGATTTCGAAGTGGCTTTCCCGCTTCTTTCTCTCTTGGATGGCTCTTCTTCAGCACCGTCTTGGGCCTGAGTACACTATTCTTCGTGATACCCAGGAGCTCGCCCTCCTCTGCTCCACCATTGTGCCCGTTCACCGTTTTTCACATTTGGCCTCTGGTGATTTCTCCTCCTTCTACACTGCTATTCGTTTTGACGAGATCGATGATTGTCTTCACTTCTTGGGTTCCATTGTCTTCCCTTTGGATTCTCCTGTCTCGTTGGCTTCCATTGTTGAGCTCATGCTCCTCGTCTGCCACTCTAATTTTTTCGAGTCGGCCCTTGGCTGTTTCCACCAGGTCTCTGGTATTGCCATGGGAACGAATTGTGCCCCCACCCTTGCCAACCTTGTTGGCCTGGCTCATGAACTTCGTGCGATACGTGATCTTTCTTCACCTCTGTCCATCACGTTCTGAGCTGGGGATATCTTCTTTCACCGATACATTGATGACTTTGTTGTCTTCGCTGTTGCTGGTGTTGACATCTCTAGTGTGTTCCTGGGTGTCTACCCTCCCCATCATTCTATCACTTGGGTTTGTGGTACAACTAGTATTCCCTTTTTGGACCTTTCTATTTCTCTTTCCCCCTTTCAGACTGTTGTATATTCTCGTTTTCCTCATTCTCAACAGTTCCCTGACTTCTTGTCCAACCATCCTCGTCGCACTCTTCTTGAATGTGTTCATGGTGAGGCTCGTCGTCTTGCTTTATGCTGTTCCTGTCGTTCTGATTGGGTGTCTGCTGTTCGGGTTCTTGGTAACTTCGTCGTCCATCGTCGTGCCTACCCAATTTCTATCGTTCGTGATCTTCTTGCTTCGGTTGAATGGTCTGTTGTTCGCTCTTCCCTTCTCTCTCCCCTTTACCCCACCTCCCTTCTCTCCCTCCCCCCTTACCCACTCCGTACCCTCTCTTCTTTCTCACCCCCGATTCTCGTCGTACCATTTGATCGTGCTCGATGGGTTGCTCAATGCCCTGACACTGTCCTGCGCTCTTCTCTTTCTCGCCATGGACTTTCGTCTCTTTCCCAACGCCCTCTGATTGCCTGTTCGCATCTTCCTTCTGTTTCTTCTTTAATCCATCGCTCTTGTTTTGTATTTTCGTCATCTTATGGTGCCTCCGACTCTGTCGGAGAGGATTAAAAAACATCCTTGCCCCCTCCGGGGTCTCGCGCTTGCTCCAGGGTCTCGGCCTTACTCCGCTCCCCTCTGCTGCCTTCGGCCCCTCGCTTCGCTCGGGCTTGCTGCGGCTCACTCCGTTTCGGCCTCACCCCTCACTCACGCTCACCCCTCCAGGGTCTGCGGATGTTTTTTAATCTCGATTTGGATTTGTTTTGTTTGTATTTATTTGTGATTTTTATCCTGCAACTGGGATTGGCTCCCCCTTTATCTCCACTTATCTCCGGCGGTCATGTGGTTCCTAATTCGGTTTGCCCCAAGTTGTGGCGCATCCTCCCTTTTGGGACGTCATATTTTGTATATAAGGACCGCGCTTTTGCACGGCAATAAACGCCTGATGCATTTTCAGTTACGTTCTTTGTTCGTCCCCCTTATACACGCCTTTCCACATGTCTTCCGTTCGCTTTGACACTGGCTCTGGGTTCGCTCCCTTGGCTCCCGCTGGGCCTTCTTCCTCCTCTGTTTAAATATTTTAAATAATATTCTAAAGTATTATTACTTATATACTTTCATAATCTCACTATATTCTCCAGCTATAGTTATAGATAGATTTGTAATACCTTTTGGTCAGAGTTTGAGTTCTGGAAATCTTGAAATTAACTTGCTGTGGGCATCTATCTCTGTAAGATATTTAGAAAAATTATCTTTTAAATTCTTAATCAGAGATAAAAGCATATTGAAAATATACTGAAAAATTCTTTTTTTGAGTTAATATAGTATATTAAGAGTAATGGCTTCATAAATGTTTATATGTAGAAGACCCAATAATAGATTCTAAAAATATAAAAATTGAAATATTTAATAAGTAAAACAGTATATATTAATTAGTAATAGAGTATATATAATTGTAGTCAGAGATTATATAGTAAATATTAGAATATTAATACTTATCTCTATTTCAAACCAAATATCTTCAGCTGAGTATTTGCTTCATCATTTTATCCATGTGTATATTTCTCTTGAACTTCATATAGTGCTTATGCCATTTCAATTAGATTCTGAGACTTATAAAATATTTTCAAATCTGTAAAATCTTCTTTTTCTATAGTATATACTGGATATATACTTCAATAATATACCAGAGACAGTAGACAAGCTTCAGGATAATCAACTGTGAAGGATACTATAATAGAGAAATAATTTCAAAGTACACCATCAGATTCTTTTATAATTATTCTACTGTTAGATAAAAAAAAAAAATTACTTTAAGACTTTATATAAACTATATCAGAATTGAGATTAAATATTTTGAAATCAATCAAAAAAATCTCAGTTTTTAGTATTTATTTTTATACTTACCTTTGTCCTATCTTCTTGATATAATCTAGAATCTCAGATATATACATATGATAGAGATGTCTTTTTACTATCAAAAAGGTCTTGCTAGACTTTGAATTTTCACCTATTAGAACTGGAAAGTATGCCACCACAATATAACTGTAATTTTTATATACTTATTAAGTATGCTTTCAAATATTTCCTATTAAAAGATATATGGAATACATCTTGGTTTATTTCAAAAGATTCACATGAGTCTGATTGATACTTAGAAGAACTGAGACAACTGTTCTACTATACTCAATGTTGTCCTAAAAATATTTATATTTATATTTGAATATCATACAAATAAATATATTTAAAATAAATCTGAAATAGAGAGAGATAATATCTGAGTATTACTCCAGAAGTTAGACTAATGAATTTCAAAATATCAGTAAATACCTGGATGAAGAAAGTACTGTTCTGCTATATAGATCATATGTTCTTTGAAAATAGACTTACTCATAAGACTTTGGATGACATCTAGAGGATTTTGGAAGTAGAGTGTTTGGAGACCAGTCCATGATGCATTTTGATATCAGATGAGAAAGGACTTCTGATAAAAAGGCTAAAATAATATATATTTAATTGAATATATTATAACAATTTCTCTTAAAGCTTGAAATTTCAAATAAATATTTACCAAATGATATACTACAGCTATATCTATAATATGGTGCATCTTACAAATATTTTTAAAGCTTATAGGACTCTGAGATATAGTTATATTGCCAGTTGAATATATATTAAGAATTTCATTACCTATTGAAGCTGATATCTTGCCCTTATCAAAGATAAGCCTAGTCAACCACAACTCATATCTATGTTTTTATAGATGATAAGGATTTTCTGCTATCTATTTTTCTCAGTCTATTGTAGGCTATCTTATAGAAATATCATTTTCAATAATATGTCCATCATGAGGATTACAGATAATCTCAAAGTCAGATTGATTTGTGACATCTGTCTTTCTGATTCTGAAATATCTACTGTATCTATGAAATCATCATCTGCCTCTTCTTTATCTTGCCAATCATCTGAGAACTCCTAGTAATTATCATCTTAAGGGTTATAATCTGAGTCTTCAGAATTATCATAATCAAGAATCTGGATATTTATTCTCTTCAACTATCTCAATGTTCTTATTAATTTTGACAGATTCTGAATTATCTCCTGGATAATTGGAGGGCATTGCAAAAATACTAACTTGCTTAACTAAGGCTGAAAAGGTAGCTGCCATTGTGTTCAACATCTCAATAGTAGAATTTTTATCCAAATTATCTTCAAATTCAGAATAGAAATACAGTTTATGTCCTGCTGATATGAAGTATTCATGTCCTGATATATAGCTGTGAAGTATTTGAGATAATCTACATCATTTAAATTTCAGATCACCTTCACCCAGATTCTGAAGATAGAGAGCTGACCTCTGCAATATCTGAGGGTATATGTAATAAATCATCTATGGAATCTTGAGTAAAAATTGATGAAAAGACAATTCTAGAACTGTCTTTAGGTATTTGTATCTCAATATCTGCTTTGTTTTCTAAATCAGATTGTTTTGCTACATTTTGAAATATACTCAGAATATTCAGATGTCTTCTTTATATATGTTGTATTAGCCCATATACATACAGACTGGAGCAAGGCATTACAATACTGACACTTTAGTATAGAACTGAGAATTCAGCAGTAGTTGGAAGGATCTCAGCAGAGAGAAAGATTTCAGGAGTAAACCCTATACAGATGTAGCAATTAAATATCCAAAATAGAGATCTTTTTGTTAGAGAGAGAATACCAGTGGTGAAAGGTTCAGCAATGGAGATCTAGTAAAGGTAAAAGAGATCTTGATGAATATATCTTGAAAGTAGGGCTTGATAAATGGATCTTGGGAATAGGGCTTAATGAATAGATCTTGATAGCAGAGATATTAGAAAAGTAGATTTCAGCAAAGAGAGAGAACTTAGTCTCATTGGTAGAGGGGTCTCATTGACAGAGGGGTCTCAATGATGAGGGATCTTGTTAGTGGAGAGGTCTCATTAGCAGAGGATTGGCAGAGAAGTCTCATTAGTAGAGGGGTCTCATTGGTAGAGGAGTCTCATTGGTGGAGAAATCTTGTTGGCAAAGGGGTCTCATTAGAAGAGAGAGAAGTTTCTTTATTAGATAGGATCTTGGCTCTGATTTTGATAAAATAGATCTTAGGGTCTTAGTGTAAAATAATGATAGATGATATATTATATATTAAATTGATATCCATTACTGGGACATCCATATAAGATCAAACCATCAGTGAGATTTTCAATGAGCTCTGCCAACAAGATCTCTCCATAAGACCACTCTGCCTCTTTGTCAATAAGATCCCTCAGCCAATGAGCCTTCTATCAACAAGACTCCTATATCAATGAGACCTCTCTGCCAATGAGACCTCTCTGCTAATAATAGTAGTCAGTTTTCTGCTGATTAAGAATCTGCCTATACTTATAGTATTCTCAACACAATCTTGATTTATATTGAGGAGAGGGCAAGTGATTGTGAAGAATTTTGCAGATTATTTATAGTATATAAGATATCTATAACATACATATATATATTGATGAAAATGAATGACTTCTAACCTTTTCAATTACACTCTGATACTAGTATTGGGTCTGGTGAATATAGCTTTTTTGTAAGATTCTGTAGTCTTGATACTCTCCACTGCCTTGTACTGTGGTATTTGAACTAGGGCAAAATTACAGACAAGCTTACAATTCTTATATAGTGTAAGCAGAACCTAATTCAAATTATGTACTCTAAATATATTATTTATATCTCAAAATCTCTGCTCATAACTAATTTGTACAATGAGATCTTATACTGAAAGAACTTCTACTTCAAACAAGGTAAGCACAATAACCTCTAATTATTCAACAAAGAGCATCTTCTATCTAGGTATATTAGCAGACTGGGCTGGGCTGGCCCAATGGGCTATCAGGCTGAAAATTTAGTTTGATAGTAGAAAAAGACTCTGCTGGTAGTTTCTTATATCTATGTCACTGTAATTTGACATTGAATTTGGATAGCTTGGCTGGTTATGCAGATACAGGTTTCAGGTAACTTAACTGCTCCAGATAGGCTTGGACTGCTTTTCGGGTGGCTTGGACGGCTTGATTTGGTGGTAAACCAAATCCGGATTTTTTTTTTTTTTTTTTTATAGTCTCTTGGACTCCTTTATTATGGACTATCTAATGCAATAACAAAAACCACAAATCACTACTAGTATTATAAATATACCAACATAGAATCCTTCAACTGACTCCTAATAATAATACAAGGAAGGACCCTTCAGCCTACACCTTCTTTCCACCTCACCCCCTTCTCACCAAGTACCAGGTGCTCCTGACTCCTCTGGATAATGTCTAACACCTTCTTCATGGCCCCCAACTGGTGCCTCTTCCCCTGATACCACCACCCTTGTACTACTTCCAATAGGAGTCCCTTCCACTGCTCCACCAATTCTCCAATTCCCATCCAAGGATCTCTCTCAAACACCTATCGCCAGTGCACTGCCATAAGTACCCAGATGCTGATAATCCGACCCAGGCCTCCCCAGATGTCCCCAATTTCTCCCACCAGTTGGTGCTTGACCACCCAATAAGTGGGACCCCCTGCCTGCCCACTCTCTTCCCCCCAGTATCCTTCTAATGTCTGCCAAAATCCTTCAACCCCTGGACAAGCTGCCAGGACATGCTTCGGTGTCTGCACTACTCCTCCATCTAGTTCACAGCACCACTCACATTCCCTTACACCGTCCTCCACCATCCACTCTGTCCTGTACCCCAGCGTGACATTCCTCTGCAAAAATCGCCACCATACTACCCAGAACTTGGGTGGGGCAATCTTGAGCAGCGAGGTCCCCCAACCCCAAATCTGACCCCACTCCCACTCTTCTCCAAACCCAGCCTTCTGCCAACCAACTGGCCACCTCTCCAGCGGACCTGTCCGGATCCACTCTATCACCCCAGTTAAAGAGTATTCTACCAATGGGTGGCCACCAATACAAATTCCACCAAAATGCCACCATCGTAGTTCCGGGTCCTCCTCTTCTTGGTCTGGGCCCATGAGTCCCATTGCTAGCCAAGCTTCCACAATGCCCCACCAGAATCTCTGATAGCACAACCTGCCAACCCTCCCAACCTGAAGTAAACCTCGCATATCCTTCCAAACCTCACTTTGGGGGCAGAACCTAACTTCCCAGTTGTCCATAGCCAGTTTGCTCCAGCTCTCCCCTCTTAATTCTGCCATTCAACAACCCCACCAGCTCTGAAGTACCTTCAGCTGCCTTCTAAAGTCCACTAGCCCCAGACCTCCATCTGCCTTCGGCATCACCATTATCTCCCAACTAATCTGTGATCTCCTTTCCTGCCAAAGCCATCCTTTGACCACTTTCTTCAGTTTCTGTACCACCCATCCTGGAAAGTCCAGGTGGTACCCCAAGTACCACAGCTTTGGTAACCAATATACATTCAAGACTACAATCCTCCCAACCAGAGAAAAGCCTCTCCCAGACCAGCCCACCAAGGCATTCTCCCACTTCTGTATCAATCCACACCACCACTCTTTCAGTAGAACTGTCCCATATACTGAGAACCAGATACCCAAATATTGAACTACCTCCCCAGGGCCAACTAAATGTCCAAAATGTCCATGCTCCCCCAAGCCAGCTCCAAGCTCCATGGTCTCACACTTGCCCCAGTTCAGCTTCACCCCCACCAGCATCTCATACTGTCCTACTCCTTCCTGCAAGCTTGCCACATCTTCCACACTGCCTAACCCTACCACCATATCATCCACAAAGGCCCCCAGCTTCCAGACCACCTCCCCCATCTTCAACCCAGTAAGCCTTCCCTTCAGCCATGCCAACAAGGATTCCAAAGATAAAATATAAAGCAGGGGTAAAAGAGGATCCCCCTGTGGCACACCTCGCCCTAAGAGAAACTCCGGGCCACTCCACCCATTCATCAACACTGCAGCCTGGTAACCTTGCACCAGACCCATCAGCTTTTGAGCCTCCTCCATACCAAACCTGGCCTTCCATAGCACCGCCTCTAAGTAATTCCACCTCACCCTGTTGTATGCCTTTTCCTGGTCCAGGAACACCATTCGTCCATCCACTTGCTGGCTTCTACAACCCTCCAAAACATTTTGCACCCAGGCTGTGCTGTCTCGAATCTGTCTCCCCTTCACAAACCCTCGCTGTTCATCACCTACCAATCGGCTGATCCATTGTTGCATTCTCCCTGCCAGGATCTTGGAGACCAACTTCTTATCCACATTCAGTAATATAATGAGCCTCCAGTTCTGCCACACCCATCTGTCCCCTTTCTCCTTATAGAGTAGAGAGACTAGCCCTAAGGAGCCATTGCTAATCCAGCGGCCTTCCCCCAGCGTAAAGTTTGCCATTTCCACAAGCCATAACCCGAACTCAATTTGAAACTCCTTCCAGAACTCTCATGGCAATCCATCCTCTCCTGGTGATGAACCCGCCTGCACTTTCCTCAGAACCTCTAACACCTCTTCAAGGGTCACTCTACCCATTACTGCCCCACCAATCATGGGCTCTGCCACCACTGGCCAGCCACCCACCAAATTGTTATTGTCCTCCAGTACTGCCTCTCCCTCCACTATCCCTCCATCATCCTGCCAAAGGGTGCACCATCAGCCAGAGATCTCTCCAAGCATATCTGTGATCTCAGTCACCTCTGTCCCATCCTCTCACAACACTGAAGCCCAGCTGTGCCGCACCCTCCTGGCCTTTAAGATTCCGGATAAGTATTTGGTGGGTCGCTCTCCTTCTTCCAACCGCTTTGCTCGCAATCTTGCCAGCAACCCATCCACCACTCTATCTTCTGCAGCCTTCAAATCCGACCACAACTCAGCCACCTCCTTGACCAACAGGGAGCGACATTCCCCTGAGGAGTTCTCTCCCTCCAGAAGTCTCAGCCACCAGCGAAGCCCCTGCTCTACTCTCCTTTCTCTATCCTTCTGCTCCCTTCCAGCTACCTCTCCTACATCACACACCAATAAGCACCTGCCAAATGTTTAAATTTCCCCCACCACTGCACTATTGACTGGCCACTGTTCTTCCACCATGCCACTTCCTGTCTTGTGATTTTAACGAACTGGTCCCGCTCCACCTGTCTCTTGAGTAGTGCCACATTAAGTCACCATCTGCCCCCACCACCACTGGCTGCCTGGAATCTCCCACTCGCCTCCACACCCCAGTGATCTGACCAGAGACACCACTGTACCTCTGTTGAATCCAAAACATTGCCCCAGCATTCTGCCACCAGAATCCAGTCAATCCTAGTGCCAACCAAATCCTCACTGACCAGATGCCACCTAGTAAATGGTCCTGACTTCTCACCTTAATATTGTTATACTCCATCAACTAATCCCATCTCCTTTTCAACCTGAAGCCATTGCGAGAGCCCTGTAGAAACTGCTGCACTGCCTCCACCATCAGACCTGTCTAGTGTCCTATTACACACCATGTTGAAATCCCCTCCTAGAATGTCCAGCCCAATCTCATCTCATCCTCCCCAATTCAGCCAATCTTCTACCCATTGGTTTCACTCTCTGCTAACCGCTGGCAGATACACAGAGCCAACCACTAGCCCATTGCCAGCTCCTCCTTTCAATCTCCTCCAGACCAATTGATCACCATATACCTCAACCTCCTTCAGCTCTCCTTTCCCCAAGCCAACCAATATGCCCATCTGCTCATTCTACCCTGTGCTACCAAACCATTCCTTACTCCACTCCTCATAATCTTGCTCCCCATAGGCCCGAACGTCCTGCAGAAACACCACATCATACCTTCTGGTCTTCAGCCACCGAAATAGCCACCTTTGCTTCTCTCCATCATGCAAACCATTGACATTTAGTGATAATATACGTAGACTGTTCATCATCATAAATAAAAATGTTTAAAGTTCAACTGGAATAGCCACCACCTTTTCAGCCCTACCACAGATAATTGTCTTACGCTCCTTACAAATAGCCCTCCAAATATGGGCTCCATTCACACTACTACAGAAGATATCCACTTGCTCCGATGCTACTTTCCTAATGTCAGCCATATGGTCCTCATCTACCTCATATCCTTCATCATCCAGAAGCACCGCCACCATCACCATAACCAACTTCGGCCCCTGCAATACCACTTTGAGGAACCCTTCCCAGGCCTCCTGTGATCCATTAAATACATCCACTTCCTTGATATCCTCCTCCACAAGTTCCTTGAGCACCACCTGATACCAGTCATCTGCCATCATCACCATGGGCCCAGGGGTGGCTGGCCTCGGGGTCCTACTCAACTCCTGCAGCATCTCTCTATTCGCTGACACATAAGAAGCCACATCCACCAGGTTATCCTCCTCAGTGCCCTTCTTCAGCCGAACTACTTCACCTGCCTCTGAGCATTCCCAATGAACATTTGCTGCTCCCACCATGCGAACATCCTCCAACTGGGTCTCTGGTACCACCTCAATAACCTCCTCAAAGCCCCCAGCATTTGCCTCCTCCTTATCAGCCCACTTCCCCTTTACTGGTGCATGAGTGGAGTTCTCCACACCCCCTAGTTGTGAAAAGGACACCTCAGCCATCTCCACCTCTTCCATCTGACTTTTGGCTGTCTCTGCTCTCTCCTCTTCCTCTCTTTTCGAGCCCTGAAGGATGGTCTGCAGGTGCTCCCAGTTTGCCCTTCGCCACCTCTTCCTCCTCCCATCCGTCAGAATCCAGATCCAGTCCTTGGCAAACTCCTCCCATTTCCTCTTCTGCAATTCCTTTGCAGCCTCTCTCTCCTCCAGAGCAATTAGCAATTCCTCCTCCTCCTGTTCCGAACCCTTCCTTCTCCACACTTTGCACTCCTGCCCTCCAATACGAACTACTTCTGGCCAGTCCCTCCCTTGCCCCATGGCCTCCTTGCCTTCCAGCCTCACCATCACCTCGCAGTTGCCATTCCTCAGCTTGGTCCCCTCCCAGAACATGAACCCAAAGTCAACCATCTCACCAAAAGCTCCCAGTGCCTCCGCCACCATTCCTTTGGTCTCCTGTCTCCCCAATGTCGGCAGCCCTTCAATCACCAGTCACACTGCCTGCAGGTCCCATCTCAGGCACCTCGCCATGCCAACCTTGATGCTCTTGATGACCAGCCCTTTCTCCAAGGCCTTCACCATCTCTTCCTCCTCAACAAATCCTATCTCCACTGTCTTAGCTGATGGGATGAACTTCAGTGACTCTGTCCCTGCAATCTCCTCTTCCACTAGCTGCAAGACCTCCCTAGCAGATATCCCCAGCCCCAAGAAATTCGCTGATATGGCCATTGTCGAAACTGACTTGTGGAAGAAGGGACGCACCACCAGTTCACCAGAGCCAGCTGTCATTGTTGCCTTCTTCTTGTTCCCCGAAACTCCAGCAGTCACCCCAGCCACCGGCCCAGCCCCAGGAATACCAGTCCCAGCCACACCACTTCCGGACCCCTGGCCCCCAGCACGCACCTGACCAGTCACCTGACCCATCACCTGGCCAGTCACCTGACTCCTACCCTTGTTAACACTACATCCCCCTTGCTCTACCCCCATGGGCCTCGTAGCAGCCCTCCTGCCCCCCATCACTATGTGCCAACTTTTAATGCCAGCCTGCCTCCCCTGACCACCTACTCCTCATGCCCCTACACTATCTCCAACGGTCACCACGAAACTCTTGGGGAGACCCAGACCAGGCCTCCTTCTCTCCAAATGCTCAGAGCTTGATGAACTCTGCCATTCAACGAAAACTCCACCGAAACAGATGAGATTTATTGTAAACTGTAGCTAGACTCCTGCTGCACCTTGTACACCAGAATAGATGACGGGAAAACTTGAAAACGTGTTGCTTGTTGTGAAAAGATGTCCATGTGGCTTAGCTTGCTCTGAATGGTTCGAGCAAAAAAAGGACCACCAAATCCAGATTTCTCTATTCTGACTAATTTCCTTGTTATAGAAAGAGGCAGCATAAAATTTCTAAGTAATAGAGCTATCTTCTTGAAACTTGGTGTGAAGATAGCCTCAAATTACTAGAAAATTATACTTATCTCTGTTTCTTGAAATATCTCTTGGTTGTGGAGGTATTTGGAATTGAAGTTTTGATCAAGGTTTTGGGAAAACTTGAATAACTTGTCAATGGATTGGGGAATTTTCTTCAGCTTTGGACAAGTTGTTGCAGAGGTCTCGGGCGATCTTTGGGAGTTGTTTTCATTCAGGGATCCTTGGTGGTTCTCCAAATATAGGCTAGTTTCTCACGGTAGTGTATTTTGAGGTATCTCCTTGACGTTTTGGTGTATATCTCTGCGGGAAGGGGTCATAATATCGTTAAACTCAGTGTGAATGTTGTTAAAGATCTTGGCAAGCTTTGTTCCAAAGGGTAGATCCATAGGATTCGAACTGAGCTCGAACGATTCGATCAAAGCGTGGGAACCTATCTTCGGTTTTGACTTGATTTTACTGAGCCCGTCCAGCCCAATGGGCCAGCCCAGGCTGGCAGGGCTCCAGGCTAGCCCGGGCTGGCCCATAAGGCTCGGCCCATAAGTGAATCCCTACTCCTGTCAGACAAACATAAAGTTCTGGCAACATTATCATAAAAACCTTCTGAAGCATCAACTCAAACATTCAGTATTGCCTGGAGGAACTTGATGACAACATAATGTGCCAAGTTGAGAAGCTTGAGCTCTTCAAGTCTGAGTGATAGTTAGTCACACATTCATTACTTTTGGCTAGAGTCTCACAACAATCTTAGTCATCACTATAAGGAATTCATCAATCTTGGCCACTAAGAGCAGTACATCAAGAAGTATGCCTGAATCATTATATATATCTACTATAGTTTGGGGGCTGCAGGCCAACAGATGTTTCAGTTTGACTTCCTCTGCAACTAGTATCAGATTGTGATCAACAACCTGGCACTGCAAAGGCTACTGATATTGTTCCTTAAAGATTAAATATACAGAGTCATGCAGAAAGTTTATCTATTCCACAACATTCTTATATATAAGCTGTAGTAGAGTATCCTTTGCATCAGATATATAGTGGTGGGGTCACTTGACCACATCAGCAGGCTAATGACTGAGATATCTGTGCACCATAGCCCCATATACTTTCTCTAGTACTGGGTTGAGGGCTGGCTTGAGGAAGAGCAGTTGTGTGACTTATAGTTCTATATTGCATATGACTGGCAATAGCTCAGACTGTCTACCTCATTTTTGAGTGCCCTCAAGAAGTATATTCATCATATAGTACATGAGCTCCTGGCAAAGATGATCTATATGCCCAAAGAGACATCTATACTGCTCTTGCTTCTGCAGCTTAATCTATCACAATATATCTTGATACAGCTATGGAAAGATGTATGTTTAGAAAGACATATTATTCACACAGCTATCTCATCAGTTGTCTTTAGAATTTCTCTTATTGGTAAGATTTCTTTGCCAATATTTTCTTCTAATCTAAGTTTGTCCATTATCTGTACTGTTCAGATATATGCATTGTGGTAATAATATAGTAACAGCTTGATATCAATCAGCATTTATATATAGATGATATATTTTATAATATCATAACTTTAATAGTATCTGCAATTAGACTCTCATTATAATAATACTAATTATTGTCTTGACTATCTTTACTCTATACATTCATTTTCAACATGCTTCTAAAAAAAACCCACCAAGCCTCCAACCAAGGACACTAAGCTCCCAACCAAGGAGTCTATACATTCAAAGATTCCAAAATATATAAAGATTATGAAGTCAGCAGAGAGTACTACTTTAAAGAAAACAGCTTTATCTGTCATGGCCAAGACATCGCTAATATATATAGACATAAATATCTCTCAGAATAACTTGAAACACAATATTCAGGAGAAAAGAAAAAGATCTGTTTTATTACTATATAGTCAGAATATTACTGTGAAGTCCTATAAATACAGCAATGATGATATTGGTAACTAAGAGAATGACCTCTCACTGGTGAGAAGAAGTCACTATAACAAAGCCATCAATCTTTGGGATATTACTAAGTACAAAAATACTAGAGGTGACTTACAAAGTGAGAGTGAGTCCACTCATACTAACAAATCTTTGCAGACTGAAGAGAATATTAATCCAAACAATAATGATCCAGATGATCTAGATAATTAGAATGATCAAGACAATCAAGATGACCAGGCTGACCAGAATGACCAAGATGACCAGAATGACCAAGATGACCAAGATGACTAAGCTGACCAGGACAACCAAGATAACTAAGATGACCAGGGCAACCAAGATGATGAAAGTGACCAAGATAGTCAGAATGATGATTAGGAAGACTAGGATAATATCTAGGTAATTCTTGCTGAATTATCTGATCATATAAAGAAACCTGAAGCCTTCAGTAAATTATTAAAAATCGAGATATCAACATATAATAAAAGCAAAGACAAAGTCCTCATCATTGAACCTGGTGTTCTCAAAACATTTATTAAACAGAATGTTCTAAATATTTAGAAGAAGATAGCAAAAACTGGAAGATGGAAGTAGGATTCATTTAAATTTATATATGTATATTTAATATTATTTTAGAAATATATCTAAATTTTAATATATTTTAAATAGCTAATTAACTCTTGCTGAAGTCAAGTCTATCTGGGATATTGAAGAAGACAACTATAATGGCTTCATAGTTGAGTTAGTATGCCACATCTTTAACAAGAATCTGTTTCCAGACAGTAGTGAGTTATAGGAGAAAAATATGCTTATCTGACATCTTATGAAGAACAATAAAATGTTATAAACCAAATAGCAAGATCCAAATGATGATGTTTTCAGTGTGGTAAGTTTTGGAGATATATATATATTAGTAATAACTGGTTGCTACTATTAATTATTATATTAATTGAAACTTATATAAAAACTTTAATATAGACAAAATCCAAGCTTTCCAATTTATGAGATTATATCAAAGAGATACTCCAAAAGGCCTAGGAGATTATTTTTACTGAAATCAATTTTCATGTATATAATGAGACTAATAAAAGAAAGAGGCAGCAGAAGACCATCAAGCATCTAGTAATTGACAATAAATAAACTATGTTTATGAAGAGAAAAAATAGATCTAACTCTTTCAATCAGTATATATATTATATGTATTGAATCTTGCTTTTACTGGAGAAGAATGTTGATGTCCTCAGACAATGTTATCTGATAATATGGTCACTCCAAAAGAATACTTGTGGCTATCTGTACCTATGTAATTTATCTTTTTAACTTCTGTTATTTTTATTTTTATTTTATTTAATCCTTCAAAATATATTACAGATTGAATATTTGTTCATGGCACCTTCTAAGAGTCAGTTCTCTAAAGGAATTGCAAGCAAGCTTTATCTTCCTTAGGTTAATACAATTGAATCATTTTCAGATAAAATTGACTACCAGATACTAACCACAGTATTGACTAAGATTTTTAAACATAATTCAGAATTGCTAAAGACAAATATCTGCAAAATCAAGATCATTTCTGATATATTGGAGAACTTTGATAATAATGCTGAAATCTCTGAAATGGTAATAGTATTATATATTTCTATAATTGTAGCTTGTAGTTTATATTGTACAGCTTGCAGTTTGTACTCTATGGCAGTGTAGCTTGCTTGGCTCACAGCTTACATAGCTTGTGGACTTTGCTAAACTCAGTTTTATTTGGCCATCACTCATATGTAGATGACCTCTGGGATATTATAGACAAGGAGCCCAAATTTATAGCAAAGTGTAGAGTAATAAATCAATATAGATTGCAAATTGCATCAAATATTTCAGAAAACAGAGATAATATACTGAGATATATCAAAAAAAATAAAGGGGATGTAGATGGGCAGTTTTGTTTAAAAATTGTTAGGTCTAAGATGATATCATATTTGCTAAGTAAAGTCTTATTAATATTATGAAAATTTTTCAAATATCTGTACCTGGTGTATTTGCTCTAGAGATATCTAGTATCTGGTGACTGACCAGATATATCTAGATTAGCCAGATGTCAGTAGTCATATTTTTCAACAATAGATTAACTCTTAACCATTTGACTCTAACTTGATGTTTGGCATTTGAGCAAATGGAACTAGTGAACTAACTTTTATTCCTATACTATAGATATCACTAAAGATATATCATCTATGCTATGCTAACTATACTAAGTAATTTATATTAGATATTTATACTGTCTGCTGTTTAGGTTCAGATATCAGATTCAGAATAACTAAATTATTTAATATAAATTCATATATTTCAATATATCAGGTTGATACCTATAGTAGCTGAATTTCACTCTGTTATAATTTTGGACACTATCAACACTCAATGCTAGGTTCTATTCTAATAACTATTATCTGTCTCAGTATTTCTCCATAAAGAACTCTTCAGAGAAATTTCAAGAACTTTAATTTATATATACTGTGATATCTGAGTCTTGAAGATATAGAATATTTTGGAACATATCAATTTTGACCACATGTTCTTATAAACACACTTTGCTACTTTATCACTTTGCTATATTTCCTTTTTTCTTTTACTCCTTCCCTCCTATTACTTCTGAGACCTTTCTGAGACCCCTCAAAGAGATAAACTCTACTGTAATTTCTATTGAAAATCCCTCTCTCTTAGCAATGGACTTCTGCTGACAAGACCATTTCTCAATTCTTATTGATGATACCAAAATTATTCTGTAAGCTTCTCTAAGAGTTTTAGAGTAGTTGTTTGTAATAGTTGTGGGGTCTTTATATTTGCAGAGGTTATATTTGGTCATTCAGAAGTTTAGACTTTATTTATTTGTCTAATAATTCATATATTTATACTCAATACATCTGGCATAGTTATCTAAATACTCATTCTTCACTAATGCTACTATTATTTAGCATATATACTTATAAATACCTCTATATACCACATATTAGAGGACTACTGACTTCACTAAATGATGTCATCTCCAGTCCTAATATAAAACTGATTCATCATTTTTTGAATCTCACCAGCTTACATAAATCTCACTAGCTTATACAAATCTCACTAACCTATATAAATCTCACCAATCTATACAAATCTTATCAGCCCTTACAAATCTCACCAGCCTACCTAAATCTGACTAGCCTATATAAATCTCACCAGCTCATTCAAATCTCACTAGTCCATATAAATCTTACCAGCCTATCTAAATCTCACTAGCCTACACATAATGAACTGGTTCACTATCTTCTTGCCAAGATTTCCACCTCTCAACTAAATCTCTCCAGGAAGATCACCACTTCTTTCATTAAGAAATATCCTTGCTAAATAATAAGATACATTTATTGATTAAAAATTATATATGTGAGAATATATAAGTGAAACAAAGCAAGAGTGAGTAGATCAGAATACTAGTATTATGAGTATACTGAGTATTATACTGAATTCTGTATTAAGTTGAAATATTGGTATTATGCTACAATTATATCAAAAGGAATTATACTATATACTAAACAAACTGCAGCTTATTCAATATTTGTTCCCATAGCTTAATAATTATCTCTGGAAGTTAGAATACTGCATCTACCAAGTACTCTATAAATTTGTATCTTCTATATTTTAAGCATAATGAATGGACTTAGTAGTATATAGATAGTGCTATAAAAATAGACTAGTATTATGATATATCAGTGATTCCTTTTTTTATTTTATTTTTTATTTTTTTTATCTTTTATTGGATATTTGTTTTAGAGCTAGTTTTGTTTTTGCAAAACATTTATAGATATTTAAAATTGTAATCTCTTCATACTCAAAGACATTGTTTTAATAGTATGTTATTTAGAAATTAATAGTAACTCTCTTGACAATGGACTTAGGATATTATTTTTTTATATATATTACTATTTTTTACACTTTGCTATATATGTTTTGTACTTTCCAAATATAGTTAACTAAGTATCTATATATTCTACTCCTATATTATATTGAGAATAATCTCTTATATTACTAGATTTCTTTTGGAATTTAGTAATAGTTCTCTGGTCATAAATTTTTACCCTTAGATATATAACAGCTATAGTAAGTATGAACTCAATCATTTCAGAGTAAGTGTCCACCTACCCCTCAAATACCTCCTTTGTCAAATGTCTTTCCTGTTGAACTCTCTTTATTTACAAACTCACCATTAATCCCAGACAAGCCTCATACTAGCTAATACTTTTTTTTTTATTTTTTAAAGTTACTTGGACTCTCAATTTATTACTATCTAATCTATATTATATTAATATAAAGATATGAATATACTCTTCACCCAATCTCATATGAAACCTCCTCTCTCTTCTCCTTTCCACCTCTTCAAAGAGTCACCAACTCCTCTGTAACTCTAACTCTCTCCCTACTTTTCTGGTAAATATATTCCACAAGTCTCCTACAGATTCTCTCTCTAGATCTCCACCTCTATCACCAACCAACTATTCAGAATATCTAGCAATAACTACTTCCACCTTGTAACTCACACCCTAAGTATCAAACTCTGGTCATTCTCAAATATATAAAGCCAATATCTGGTAAGCCCAATCCAAATAGCCATAGCCCACCCAAAAGTCAACTACTTATCCCTAACCCCTCTCACCAGTCTTCACTGGAGATCACCCCCCTCTTACCCTCTATCTCCCTAATAGGTTGTAACTCCAGCTGATTATTAATTACTCTCTAAAAGTCTCCCAATATCTCACACTCCCCCAGCCAATACTCAGGGATCTATACTACTCCATCCTCCTGCCCAACATTAAAACACTCCACTCCAGAGCACTCTCTTTTACCAAATGTCTTGATTGATAATTCAGTATCACATTTTACCACAAGAGCCTTCACTATACCACCCAGAACTTAGGGGGAAGCTACCTTACCACCTGCTTGCTCTAAGACCAAATGCTATTCTAGTCTCACTCTTTGCCAATTCCTACCCCCTGCTAGGTCTCAGGCCACAAATCTCTCCTATGCTCTTATAGATATTCCACACTATCCTCTAAATAAAATTCATCTACAAATATACTCCCTAATAGTAGACAATCTCACCTCTACATCTGGGGCTCCTATTCTCTCCCCCTTATCACCCCACTATCTGAGTTCAATTTGATGAGTACCATCAACTACTCTCTATCAGAATCTCCAATAGTACATCTTTCTGCTTTCCTCCAGTGCCACCAGAGAAAGCAGGTCACCAGTTATATTCTGAAGAGAGAAATGAATCTCCCACACCCTCTGCATAAGGGGTACCCACTCTTGACTACTCAATTTACTTGCTTGCTTTAGCCACCATACCTGCTAGTAGTATAGATACTTAGTAAAGTCTACCAGACCCAGCTCTCCTCTATCTATGGGCAATATCAGCATCTTTCAGCTGATCAACTTCACTACTCTGCCCATATCTATGACCTAGTCACCTTAATAGCCTCTTGACCACTCATGTCAAGAAGTCTAAGTAATATCCCAATTACTGTAGCTTAGATAGCCAATATATATTCAACACTATCACCCTCTCTACCAGAGAGATATATCAGCCACCCCATCTTAAGAGAGCATCCTCCCACTCAAACAGCTGCTGTTTCCACCAACCCTGAGACAACAGGGACCCATATACCAAAAAGTAAATCCCCAGATAATAGACTGCTTCTCCCATCAGGACAACTTTCTCAATCACATCTCCTCCTACTATTCCTCCACCTAAGACCAGAGTCTCACACATATACCAGTTCAGCTTAGTACCCAAGCATCCCTCATACTATTTCACTGTACTCTTCAGTACCACCACATCCTCCACAGAGTCTAATCTGACCACTATATCATCAGCAAAGGCCCCCACCTTCCAGTTTACTCCTAGAATGTTCAACCCCACCACCCTGTACTGTATTTTGTCCAACAATAGCTCCAGTGAGAGAGCATAAAGGATCAGTAACAGTGGATCTCCCTGCAGCACTCTACTGCTCAGAGGAAATGACTCCCCCCTATACCCATTCACTATAATAGCCCCCTGACTCCCCTTCAGCAAACTAATCATTAATCTTCTAAATTCTAGAGAGACCCCCATTTACTTCAACACTCCTTTTAGCCATACATACCTGACTTTGTTAAAAGCCTTCTCTTGGTCCAAAAAGACTAGTTAACCATCAACCCTAGCAGTATGAGTTTCTTCAATGATACCATGGACCCTGTCTTATTTCATATCAAATGACTCAGACAAAACCCTGCTGCTCTGCCTCTAACACCTGCTAAGCCACTCCTTACAACCTAGCCACCAAAATCTTTATCACCAACTTGTGATCTATATCCAGAAGTATGATCAGCCTCCAGTTCTTTCAATGATCTCTCCTTCTCTTGTTCTTATATAACAGAGCTATAAGCTCTAAGCAATACCCCCCAATCCAGAACTCTGAGCCAATAACTTCATCATATATCCACATTATCTCCTCCAGTGCAATCTCCACACTGGCAATCTACTTCCAAAAATCCTAAGATAATTTATCTTCCCCTGGGGTAGTCTCTAGACTTGTTGTTGTCAAAACCCAACAGACCTCTTCCTCCTGTACAGGGACTCTAAGTTCACCCAGGCCCACTGCTGGGTCTGGGTACCAATCCTCCAGCTGCTATTCAATGTCTAGTATATCTTTACTATCCTCCTCCTTACTCTACAACTGCCTTCAGCAAGACTGCAGTAGGCCCAAGATTTTTGACATCTCAATCACCATATCACTTACCTCATCCAATACTCCTTCCCACCACTGCCTCATTCTTCTTACCAGAAGCAATCTTGATAGAAACTTTGTAGGTCACTCTCTTTCCTTCAGACCCTACCACTACAACTACACCACTATTCCCTTCACCTATAATTTCTCCTTCTACCTAAGCAGCCTCTTCAATTCTTCCACCTCTCACTAAATCTATTGAGCCCTCCAATCTCCTTCCTCACTGCCCTCTAATCTCCTTCCTCACTGCCCTCCAATCTTCTTCCTCACTGCCCTCCAATCTCCTTCCTCACTGCCCTCCAATCTCCTTCCTCACTGCCATTTAAAGATCTGGCCCACCTCTCTAGTGGTCTCTCCAACCTCTGTGAGGCCCACCTTATATGACTCCTCCTCTGGGCCCCCCTCCCCCTCTCAGCCTTATCTTAGTATTACTGAGCATCAGATTTCAAACACTGTTAATAATCTCCAATCTCCAACCCCTATATATATCTTCTAGCTAATAATTCTAACAATAATATCAACCACTTATTCATCCTATAAGACATGATCCCCCAGCAACAAAGTATTCAGATACCAATATCCAGATCTCTCCCTACTTCTCCCAAATATCCCACAGCCCAGCAAACCCCAGTGGTCAGACCAAGGGCACTAGACTGTCTCAATTGTACTCTAGACATCTGGTCCCCAGCACTCAGCAGTTAATGCTCAGTCAATCCTTGATCTCAGCCCTATCATTCAGTGAGTATAGATCTGATGATCTCTCTATCCAAGTCACCCTGCATCTACCAGTGAGCTCAATCTCTAAATCTCCTCCCAGTTTTCCATCTCACCACTCTTACCTATTATTCCCCTCTCTCCATCCATCCTGTCCAGCAGTCCATTTTATATTATATTAAAGTTATCCCCCAGACAGTCAATCCCCTCAGCTACCATGACTTCTGTATCTCTTAGTTCCCTTATCCACTCCACATGCTCTCCCCTTTCTGCCAGATAATAATATAACCAAATAGTCAAGAGGCTCTAGTCTGGCCTCCTCTATACTCCCTATACCACTCTGCCTCCCCAATGTCTAATGTCCCCAATGTCCCCCTTGCTCTTTCTAACCAAAATACCTACCCAATCCTGCCATACTGCTATACCTTCCCATTCCCTTGTCCAATCCTGTAAGAAAAAACTTACCTGTATAGGGCTATCCACTCAGAAAGATAGTGTCATCTTTGTGCAGGGGCCATGCTAATCTTCTCTGTATCATTCCAATTTTTTCAAGTGTCAGCAGTCCCAAAGGACTTGACCCAATCCTGTAAGTCTAAGCCAGCATCATAGTCTATGTCCTACAATAAAAACACATCTGCATCCAGCCCCTTTAATCAGCTGAAGATATTTCAATACCTTATCACACCTCTCAAACTATTGACATTCAAAGGGAAGATTCTAGTTATACTATTTATATTGAATAATATTTAGAGAATAAGCACTCATCTTACAATTTTATACTCACTATATTGCTAGCAATATCCAGGTTCCACTCTGTTCCAAGCTCATCTGCCTCTCTCTGCTGAGCATCTAGTACTTCTAAGATCTCCTGACAGTCTGCACTATCCACTGCCTCTATGTCAGACCAGTTGTTCTGATATACTACTTGTCACTTCTCCAACTCCTTTCTAGGTCCCCACAGATATGCCACCCACTTATTCACAATAGTTAGAAGTACTGCCTCTCTGTCATCATCTATCTTATATTTCTCTGCCTCCAATAGTCCTACCAATAGTTCATTATGAAACTTCTGAACCACTTTCTCTCCTTATAGAATCTCACCTCAGTATTGCTTACTAATTACCCTAAAATCCATCTTATCCAACTTGTCTACCACAATATTTGTCAATATCTTCTACAACTACTTCTCCTCTCCAATGGCCTCATTGATACCTAGGGCCACCTCCTGCCCCCCTGCCCCCAGATCACCTTTCACATTCATTCTCATTGACTCATTCTAGTTCTCCTCTGATACATTCTACAGTTTGTCAGTCTCTTCTTCTCCTGTGGGCACCCCATACTGAACTTGGGTCTCCTCTGCCATCATTACATCCTTGGCCACTGCACTCTGCTTGGAGCTTCCCCTCTCCTCCAGAGTCACTGTGGGAGTCTCTCCCTTTTCTCCTGCCCAAATACTTACCCTTGATCTACCACTAGCTACAGTAGCTTCACTCTCTGCCCTCCCTCCCAGATTTGCCAATGGGTCCTTTGGATATTGCCTCTTTTATGCTCTCTTCCAAGCAACCTTATCTAGTTGCACTCTCTTGCCATTTATGATTTCAACTACTGTCCTAGCCTCAAACTTCCTCTAGGCCAGCCTTCTTCTCTCCATAGCTCCTGCCAGATTCTCCAACACCTCCAGCAAGTCTTTTCCCTCTTCTGGTGTCTCCTTCACCCTTGAGACCTTACACTCCACTGGTCCCCACTTCAGTACTGCTGGCTAATCCCATCTTTTCCCAGTATTCTCCTTGCCTGCCAGTCTAAGTCAGATATCTACATTACTAATCCAGAACTCAGTCCCTTTCCAGACTCAGAAACCAATATCCATCATATCACTATATTCCTTAATGACATTTATAATCAGCCTTCTGGCCACTTCCTTCTTCACTATGAATATATTTACCACCACCAGTTATACCACTCTGGAGTCCCAGTACAGATACTGAGCCATAGAAATCACCACTCCTTCTATCACTATCCTTTTTCTAACATTTTTAACATCAACTCCTCCTCCTCAAAGCCCACCTCTACTCTTTTCAGTTCCTTTAAGAACTTCACCAAGTCACTCCTTTCACCTCCTGAGCCAGAAGACTCAGAACCATTTTAGCCATAACTGCTAAGCCTTAGAAGTACAAAGTAATGGCAAATTCAGATATCAACTTCTTGAGTAATGGTGCTACCACCAAACTCATTGTACCATTGACCAGGTGTCTAGATCTCATGCCTTCCCTCAGCCCAGCCCCACTATTAACTATTATATCTGGATTTTTTTCCAGATTAGCAGTTCTATTAGTATCAGTAGTTCTACTTCCCCCAGCTTCTACCCCCTCAGCCCTACTACCACCACTACCATGGGCTCTCCTGCCAGGCCCTACAGCTCTCTCCTTCTTCTTGCTCTTCTGTAGCCAGCCCTTTAGTCCAGTCACTGGATGCTCTGTCTTGACCTTATCAGCAAAGCTCATTCTCCCAGACCCCTGCCTGCTATTCCTCTCTTATCTACCTCCTCATCTACCAGCAAGAGTGTCTAGCAGTATTTCCCCCAATCTGTGACTCCTCTCTACATACTGCCAGTCAAATGTACTATGGCCTCTCTGCTCTACATACTTCTCAGAATGCTCATTAGTTACTATATTATTATTATCTTTTCTCTAAAAACAATGTCAAAAGTATTATCAGAAGTTTGTATAATCTGAATTATACTGGAGAAAGGTGTGTACTAGCTAACACTCTTGTTAAGACTCATTAAGCCTTATTAAGATTTCACAGTATTTGCTTTATTTATAGCTTAATATTATTAAGTAACCATAGACCAGCTATTGCAAGAATCTTTCTTTTCACTTGTCTATATTGACTTCTGTATCTAGGGGCTTGTTCTGGAGGATTTATCCAATATTTAGCCAGCAGCAATTCAAGGTCAGTTTTCTATTGAGAAAATACCTGTCATTGATTGTTATTCCACTATAGATCACCTGTTACATCCTTCAATAGTTATCCAATAGTCATCTAGACTATCTGACTCTCTCTCCCAGTCAAGCTTGGCTCTGGCCCACATACTCATCAAGACTCATCAAGTCTAGTCAAGCTTTGCCTTATTTATGGCTTAGTATTGCTAAGCCATCAAAGGTCATCTATTATGAAAGACCTTTTTCTTGACTTTCTCACATTGATCTCTATATTCAAGAGCATATACTGAGAAATCTATCAATAGCCAACTAATGACAGTTTTAGATCAGTTTTGCAAAGAGAGAAGAGATTCAGGAAAGAGGATAGATCATGTAGTAGTTTTAAGAACTTTAGTTTGAAGATAGCAGAATTGAAGCCCCCAACATCCTCTTTAAGTTATCTACTCCTCAGAATTTCTGAGGTGTCATTTGGTAATAATAATCATTGCTTTCTCTATATTAGATTCATTCTAATGCATCACTCTCTCCAAACTGATATTTCTCACCTTATGTAAATATAGTCTATCTTCTCTATCTGAAAGATATTACCAGTTCTCTGATTCTTCTTAAGTATAGTAATAGTATAGAAAAGAATAAAAGTCTATATAGAAACTTCACAATATCAATACAAATGAAAGAGAGAAAGATAAAGACAGAAATATCTTAAATTAATGCTAATATTGCTCATCAATGATAATATTGCTCAGATTTAAGTTCTGGGTAGAGATAGTGTGTGGGACTTAGTACAGAAGTTTACTGATTCAAATTTCACTGACTGAGATAATATAGATTAGTCTCAACCTTTTTGAGATTTTATTTTTATTATACTCTGTTGTATAAAATTATACTCAAATACTTAAACTGCTGGGAATATAAGAACATAAATCAATTTATTATTTCTCAGAATTAAATTTTGTATAGATAAAAAAGATTTCTTTTAATGTGTGAAAATTTTAATATATTGGAATTCTAAACATAATAGTATATATAATTAGAGTACTTAATATAAATATTTAGAAGGGTAGTACAATAGAGTTACACTGAGAGGCTAGTGTTGGTTATAGAAGAGCATAGATGAAATTCTATCAGAAAGAAGAAAAACAACTAAAGAGAGAGTATATTTAAGAAGAAGGTCATTTAATTGATTGGGGTTATATGAACATTTTCAGATATTGCTTTATTTATCTATTTTACTAATTATTTCATTTGGTTCTCTTTATATAGACCCATATTATTCAAATAGATATATTTTCACTTTTGTATCTATATTAATGACCATATTATACCACCTTATATAGATATAAAAAATATAAAAGAAATAAAAGTCATCTACATTTTCTATGAATATACTTATATATTTGTATGAGTACTTCTATTTTGAATATTATAGAGTTCTACAGCATAGCAAAGATATGAATAATAAATAGATAGTATTATCCTTTAGAGGAGAAATAATATATACTAAAGAGATAGACATCTCTGATATCTCTACCATTTATTCTGATTATCTATATTATACAGAATAGCAAAATATGCATGTGGAAAGTATATATCCTTAACTATACCTATTGTGTAGGATATTAAGTATAGTTGATCACTAAGTCTACTTTATCTCTTTGATCACTTAGATCATATTATTACTAATAGAGTACTATCTATTCTTATTTTCTGCTAATTTTTATATATAACTCAATTAGGCTAATATATATATTTCTCTTTTTCTTAATACATACTACAATTGATACTTCTTGGAAGGATAGACCTCAGTATATACAGATCAACCAGATGCAGTATTCTGTATACTTTTCATATATACAAATTGGTCAGATATAGAGAAGAGAGTACATATGTTTTGATATAATTTCTAAATTATATTACTTTACTTATTTTAGCTACTTATTCAATATATATTCAAATAATTTTATAAATCAAAACTATTCTGTTATATTTCTAATATTTTAAGTAGCAAGAAAGTGAGAAATGAATGTGAACCCTATACCATTAGTCTTGAAGAATGCAAAAGTTTTTGGATCTATGATATTCTATCTAATACTAATGACTATTATCATAATCTTACTAATTAGTCTGAGTACTAGTACTGAAATATTCTTTATATTATTATTGCTATAAATAGTAATAGTTGATATCAAGTTGTCCACCCTGAGGACTACCTCTTAACTATCTACAAAATCCTTATCAATATTCTTAATACTGAGGGCTAAGATACTTGGGATAGTAATACTCTGGATAACAGTTTCTATAGCCTTATTATTATAGGTATTATTCCCCTTTTCCTGGATATATAGGAGGTTATTTTGAAGGATTACATGAAGAATTATTTAAAATTACAAGTTGAGAATTACAAACCTACCAATTCTAAAAAGAGAATAGAGATAATAATTACAAATATCAATCTAATCTATTGATCAAAATATACTTGAGATCACTATTAGCAAATATTGAATGCTTTTTGTAGCTATTATTCTAATTACAGAGATATATTATAAAGATCTTCCTAACTATATTATAGTACTATATCTGAATACTAGATTCTATAACACTCTTACATATGGGTTCAGTATAGAATGCTGATTGATATCTCATAGCAACTAACTATAAGCTGTTTGAACTTCTTACTCTAGATAACCTATGAGCTCAATATTGATACCAATCATGTAATTGAGCTATCTTTCTTATTTAAATAAAGTAGCTGATAGAGATAGAGAATAGAATATTAAATTATATTACTAAGGTGTGGACATTATTTGCAGTAAGTAGTGTGCTGCTTTTGGATAAACTATTAGTAAAGTGAGAGCAGTTTATAAACAAGAGAGAAAGGAGTTAATATTTGAAGAAGGTATGAGATAAATAACAGTAAGGTCAGTAGATTATCTCCAACTTGAAAGAATTATAAGTCAGTAGAGTAGATATTAATTAGGTGGTCAGAGAGTATAATAGTACTACTACAGAAAGGAGTATATCATTGATAGAAGTCAGAGGATTTGTCATTGTGAGAAAAAGCCCCAAATAAATTTTATTTTATTTTTTTTATTATACTGTACTTTTGTCTATATATTTTTTTTTTTTTTTTTTT
>RBNI01000535.1:0-29609 GCA_003990745.1 Jimgerdemannia flammicorona | reverse complement strand
AAAAAAAAAAAGTTTGGAATACTTGAGTATTCTAAAGATAGTATTATTGATCTTGAGCAAAGTACAGTAGATCTGAGTATTCTTAAAGGAGCTATTCCTGATCCTTTTGATACTATAGTTGCTGGTCCTGATAGTAGTTTAATAGAAGAGACTAGTGAGGCTTCTAAGAGAAACTGAGATTGTAAAATGAGAGTTTCTAATTCTTATATAAGCTCATTGAAGTTTCAGATAGAGTTATCTTTATTGTCTAATTGATCTGATTAGATCAGATCTCCTAGTGATAGATCTGTTAATACTAGTTGAGATCCTCCTAATTTTGAGTAATTTGTAAATCTTGAGATTAGTGCTCCTAATGAGTCAATTTAATCTAGATTGGATTTGGATTGATTTGGATTGAATTCTATCCAGATCAACTCAGATGGGATTTGAACCCCATCTAGATAAATTTGAATCAACTATTGTTTTGATTTCCAAATTAGACAATTAAATGTTTACATCAATAACTTGATAAATAATTATCCAAATTAGATGATCTTAGTATCATTTAAAGGCCCTTAATAAGGCCTATCTAATAATATCAAGAATATTGATATCAGATCATGCATTTCTGAGTTATGATGAAAAATGTTTGAATCACCAATTTTGGAAATTATTCAATATGCCAATTTTGGAAATTTCCTCAAATAGAACATTTTCCTTAATATATTGGCAATGCATAATCAGATTTTAATATTCTTAGTATCATTAGAAAGGCCTTATTAAGGGCTTTCAAATGACACTAAGATTATTAAATTTGGATGATTATTCATTAAGTTATTGATATAAATATTTAATTGTCTAATTTGGAAATCAAAACAATGGTTGATTCAAATCCATCCAGATGAGATTTGAATCTCATCTGAGTTGATCCAGATGGGATTCGAATCCCATCTAAATCCCATCTGGATTGACTCATTCTGAGTATTACTTGAGATGATTACTTCTCTTTTTGTCTAAATACTAGTAATGACTCTTTCTCTTATAGTAATAGAGATTAATATTATATCAAATGTATCTAGTTTGGCTATTGGGTTCTTATAAGTTAAAAAGTTATATAGATTTAAAGAAAATCTTCTCAGTTAAGACCACAAATATAATATGCTAACTTAATGAAGACAAATTACAAGATTGGACCTACTATATAGTTTGGCTTGACCCTCTAGTTACTTTATCAAAAAGCAATAAAATGTTCAATAATTTATCTGAGAAATAGGTAAAATTTCTCTATTTTATATAATGTAGTTAATTTCAGTAATTTTCTAAGTAAAAAAAATACTATAATTTGATCATTTTAGCAGTTTTCTTTTTGAGTTAGTTGTATGTATAATAAGAGTAGTTTTCTTATATATATGATTTCTGTATAATAATCTGTTTTTAAAAGAATGCAATCTTTATATAATAATCTGATAATATATAGACAATTTGGCAGACTTCTCTATTTGGTGGATTTTTAGAAGATAGTAGCTTTTCTATAAGTAATAGATTTGATAGATACATAACTCAGTTGACATAGATTCTTTCTAAATTAGTAGACTTTTGGCTTTATCTGTTAAGTATATCAAAATATAATAAATTTTTTAAATTCTTCAGACTTATCTGATAAGTAAATCAAAATTATAGTGAATAAGCAAAGTTATATTAAAGACTACTTTATTTCTACAAACTGAGTAATTCACTATAAAGATATATCTTAACTAGACTAGCTTTGTATAGGTGGACTTTTTCTTTATATCAGAAAGTAGACTAGAGTGGAAAATAGCTTATAACTTCTTAGTAGTAACTCATTGATAGGTTTTTTCTTTTGATTTTCAGATTAAGGTTTATTCACTCTTAACTCTAAAGTATTTTATATAGTTGTAGTTGCTCTCTGATTACTATCTAGCTAACAATAGAATACACAGTAATATTATTTTGAGAAGAGGATAATCAGATGTATCTACTAAATATAGATATATCTCATAAATATAGATATATCTAATAAATATAAATATATCTTTGGGATATAAATTAATAATCGTAATTTAGTATTTTAGCTAATTATAAATAGTAATATATATGGATAACTAGATATAGATAACTATATTATACTGAGTATTCATGTTATCTAGCTATACTATATTATTTACTTATTATAATATTATTACTTAAATTCTAATAAATAGTCTATTATTCTATATGATATAATTTTTTTATTTTATTAATATATATAATTTTACTAAACTATAATATTAAATCTAATATTTTAAAACTATTAACAATATTTTTATTATTTTTCTAATTATTTTGTTTATTGATATTAAGTAGTACTTAAAATAAATTAAATCAAATTAAAGTTTAATTTGAACCTAATTTTTCAAAATTTAATAATTTGATCAAAATATATCTTAAATTTAATAAATTTTAGCTTATTATATATATTTTATTATAGTAAATATAGTATAATAAAGAATATTAAATTTAAATGTATTTTTATTGAGTTATTATATTTTGAATTTAGGATAAAAATTTCAAATTAAATTAAACCTTAATTCAATTTGAACTTAATTGAAATTTTTTCAATTTGATTTGAATTGATTTGATTTATTTAGAAGTACTAATATTAAATAATATATATTTATTTATAGTAAAATTTAATTATAAAATAATATTCTAAATATTAATATATATAATCTAGAGAACTTAAGTAATAAAGACAAGAGCTCAAGATTTAAATAGTACTCAGAATAAATTAAATCAAATTGAATTTTACCCCAATTTAATTGAATTAAGGTCTAATTTAATTTGAAATTCAATTTGAATTTAATTTTTCAAAATTCAATAACTTAATCAAAATATATTTAAATTTAATGAATTTTAACTTGTTAGATATATTTTATTATAGTAAATATAGTACAATAAATAATATTAAATTTGGATGTATTTTTATTGAGTTATTGTATTTTGAAGTTAGGATAAAATTTTAAATTAAATCTGATCTCAATTTGATTCAAACTTAATTTGATTTAAATCTAATTTAAATTTGAAAGATCTCTAATTCACTTCAATTTTAATTAGCCCATTTCAATTTGATTTGAATTAATTCAATTTAAATTGATTTGATATATTTGAGAGTACTGAATTTAAATAAGTTTATTTTTTGAATCTATATTTTAAGCTCTTTTTGTAAATATTTGTTTCCAGTCATTTTTATCTATATTTTAGTAAAATGATATCTAATTTTAATATACTTAGACTTATTGAAAAGCTACAATTTAGACCTTTCTAATAAGCTTGAATATATTAAAATCTGATTCTATTTTACTAAGATATAACTGAAAATATTAAATTTCAAATTACTAATTATATATTATAGAATATCTGAACTGATTAGCTAGATGAATTTATAGCTTATAGTCTATTTGATTTTAGATAAAATAAAGAGATAAATTATATAGATTATCTTTTAAATATTGATAATAATTTATATTATTTTTTTTTACTAAAATATTTAATTAAATAGAAATTACTATAGTTTAAATATTTTTGCTATCAAATTTGACTATATTATTATCTAAGAGATTATATAACTTAAATACTAATATATACTATCTTTATGCTACTATCTTCTTTTCTAACTAAAGAAAGGTTCTGATAAAGTTAATATTGTTATATATTCTAGTTTCAGAGTTGGAAACAGAGGAATAGGGTCTTGTAGTATGAAGTGGAAGATTGAAGAGCAAAAGAGACAAGATTATATAAACATTAGATACTGTTCAACAAAATTAGATTAAAGTAGTATCAATTCATATAGATCGCAAGATACTTTTTAATAAACTTTGCCTCATATAATTGTGTTGTGTGGTAAGTGTGTTCCTTTGAATGATGAAAAGACACAGTTTACATTTATGGTCTTCATAAATCGAGCTTGGAATTTCTTACATAACTCAAGGTGGATCTAGATACATATGCCATTATTTGTAGAATTACATAAATATCGTGAACTGTATCAAACAAAGCCGAGCATGAAAAATTGACAGGAGTTCAGGGCCTTAACCCCACCATTAGTGCAAGTGTAGGTATATGCCAAACAATTCAGGCGAAAATCAGGCTCTTGGACACAGGTGAGTTGAGGAGAGATATTGTTTGACCAGTCTCTAAATCTCAGTAAATTTTGAAGTTATAGAACATCATCCGAAAAATAATAATAATAATGAACTAAGTCCGATTTAAAAAAGAGCACTTACTATGTCAAGTCAGATTATGATATCAGTCGGTCAGGTTATTATAAAATTTATAGAGTATGAAGTGAATGCTCTTTAATGTCACTTAGTATGGTGTTTAGATTGGTGGCTACAAACATTGCTCAATCCAGAAGCGTAATAGACGAACACAATAAATGACTTTGTAATATATTTACGATCCAGCATAGGCACGGAATGATGGGATTTTATGTGGTCATTATATGTACAAGTTCAAATTGGAATAATTATGATAGTCTATGTATGTGTTCAAGTCAAAGCCGACCTTGTTTTCTTTGTAATAAAGAAAATTTTTGTCCGTTGTTACACAAACGTCGCTAAGTCGCGAGATAGACTTCGCCTAACTTTGTTTAGACAGGGGTCATCGTCACTAGATACGAGTCATTCCGCAAATTGGCCTGATTTAGACAGTCTGATTAACATCCACATTTATCAAGAAATGGGGGTCGTTTTTGATTTAAACGCAACCATATCATTAACCCCAGTGAAAATAATGTACGAATAAAGAGCGTCAAAAAAGACTAAACTGTGGAGAGATTGTGCTGTGGTGGATGCCATGTTATTACGACCAACAGAACTGAAAACAAGACAGTGATTTCTTTTTGGAACTCAAAAATCGAAGTGGAAAAGTCGATGTATACTATGCCGGTGCGAAATTCAGTTGCACCTGCCAATTTGAGTACGTTGAATTTAGTTAATGTTACTAGGTACAACCCCATTTTTATTCAGTTACTATCCAACCGAACTTAGAAGGATGTATACTTCTCACACAGGACGTGGTGATTTCACGACAGCATACTAAGATAGGACGTGGTGATTTCGTGAGGACATGGCGATTTCGCGACGTGGTAATTTCGTGAAGTCGTGAAGACGTGTGGACATGTAATTTTGCAAGGGTTGTTTAGTACTATGTGGCATATATGCTCAGAAATGTTGTACAAATATTTATTTAAGTGGATTTTAAACAGTTTATTTTTATGAATTTTGCCTCAAGTAGGCAGGTGCAACTGAATTTCGTGCCGGCATAGTATTATTGATGTGATCATAATCCGTTTCGACTTTAATTCTTTCAGCATCACATAAGCTTAGCTAGTATGTAATCAAGCCACTTTTACCGCAGCACAGAGTGACTTTGCCACCTTGGCGCAGTGCTAATGGTACCGAGGCATAACAAAGAAAAAATAACATGATTGGTTCCGCCAACCATGCAGATATACCAAAATATTTGTCATTCCCCCAAATTCGACCTTGATCGAGGGTGATGGTATAGCCGAGGGTGCTGGTACAACCGGTTCAAGACGAATGTGTGCTTCGGAACATGTTTGTTTTTTCGATTCACCATCCCAACATTGTGTGACATTACACGCCATTCAATATTTAGTGGGATTTTAGGTTGGTGGTATGGTAAACATTACTCGATTCAGAAGCGTAAGGAATGACTTTTGTAACACACACTCTAGCGATTAGAATCAAAACTCGATCTGAGATTTGGAGCACTAGATTCAAAGATCCGGTCTGGCGCGGTGCGCGACAATCCAACCTCGCGATGATCTCGACATGGCTCTACGATCTAGTGCGATAACCCAGTCTGACGTAAGCGTGCGAGTGAATGTCAGCTAAGAGAATTGAAATCATTATTATCAATGTATATGAGTGTGTTCAAATCAAACCCGATCTCATTTTCTTTGTGCTAAAAAAAATTGTGATCCGTCGTCACCTGTAGAGTTCCAAATAGAGTTCCGCAAATTACATGGTTCGTCGTCAAATTGGCTTGATAGACGTGGGTCATCGTCCACAATTCCACAATTAGACGCGGGCAATAATGACTAGGTCTGATTAACAGTCACATGTTCGTCAACTAAGGTCGTTTTGATTTAAACGCACTCATATTGTTTAACCCCATGAAAATAATGCGTGAATAAAAAGTGTCAAACAAAACCCCAAACTATGGAGAGATTGTACTGGTGGTGGATGCCATGTTATCACGACCACTAGCACTGCCAAAAAGATAGCGATTTCTTTTTGGAACACGTTGAATACAAACATGAAAATATAAAGTCGATGTATATTATTAACCTCATTATAATCCGTTTTGACTTTTTTATTCTTTTGGACATCACATAAGTATATCTGGTAGGTAATAAAGTCACGTTTACCACACAGCAAGGAAGCTAAACCTACTATGGGACTCAATTCAAATAGACATAAACAAAGAGCTATCCATAACTATTTGGTTGAAATATGAGACGGCCACTTTTAAAAAGTTACATTTCTAGAGTGGTGACGTTTTTATTGTAATTAAATATGAGGTTATTATAAATTATATACATATTATTGAGATTCGTATTTTGTTCTGTAACCACCTACATCCACTAAACTTTGAAGTCAGCGTGGCATACTATTTGTTGGAGAATGGTCGCCAACAATGAATATGTGCATAGACATAGTGTGTTTGTTTTAGTTGACTATGCTATGTACTTTTTTTTGCCTGCTTTATTGTACATGTCGCATGCTTTATTGCGTGCATTTGTTGCATGTTTAGTATCTAGTGACTATTTTTTTTTTTTTCTTCTTTTTTAATATTGTTAATATTGTACAACTGTATGTTGTAATATTTTTTGTTTACATTGTGTCCTATAGTACAGCCGGTTCAAGGAGATTGTGTACTTCGGAACATGTTCGATTGTTCGATTTACTGTCATTGTTAACTGCGGAAACTGCGCCCCAGTTAAATGCCATTCAAATGACCTAAACATATTACATCATTATTTACCCGTTGCCACGTCGGAAATCATGTTTGCTGTGGCGTAGATACGTTTGACAACTACATAAATACTTCCGTCGAAGGATCGTACTTCTCTCACAAAAAAAAAAAAAAAAATGGGCGACTTCGCGAACGCTTACGCTCTGTTGATCGGCACCGGTGTAAACGCATCCGGACGCCCTGATCCTGTCTACAACAGCACCATCAACGATGCGAATTGGCTCAGCGAAATTCTGACAGACCGTAAACGGTGTGCCTACAAGCCAGAACAAGTGACCAAGCTGCTTGGACCAGAAACAACTCGGGAAGGCATTCTCGGCGCAATGGAAAGAATCTCCAGTGAAGCCAACGAAGACTCTACCGTCATCATCTTCTTCTCTGGGCACGGCGGGCGTGACAAGAATAACAAAACGTTCCTCATTCCATATGGGTATCAAGACGGACAAGACCCGGCAACACTCGCCATCGACGCGAAATGCCTCAAGGGTTGCCTGGCCAAATTTGAGGTCAAACAACTCGTTCTCCTCATCAACTGCTGTCATGCCGCCGGCGTCACCGAAACCACCTTTACTCCCACACTTTCTTCCCAAAAGGAACAAGAGAGTGACAGCCTAGTCTTGAACGAGTCTCAGATCAAATATCTCAGCAACGGAGCCGGGTTCGTCATTATGTCGTCGTCGCTTGCCAATGAGGTGTCGTATACTGGATATCTGAAGAACGAAGGTAGCAAAAACAGATACAGCGCCTTCACCATCGGTATCGGGAATGCTCTGTCTGGCCGCGGCCGGCAGGGGAATGGCTTGGTATATGTCACCGACCTGACGTCAAAATGCCGAGCATTTGTGGAGGAGAAGACAAACAATAAGCAGCACCCCTGCTTCAAGCTCTGCTGTGACGATTTTCCGATCGCCTATTACCATGGTGACCTTTCCACCGGCGTAGCCGTGCTGGGAGTGGGAGACGATTTTGCAGAGGCAGAACCTGCTGAGGCCGAAGCGGAGCCGCCGACGCCGAAGAGAGTAAGGCAGCAGCCGAATATGACAACGACAAACTATATCGGAAAGATGAATGTCGGTGGTAATGCGTACACTGGAGACATGAACAATCACGTTACTGGAAATTTGCATTTTGGAGCCGTTAACAATGGGCCAGTTAACAATGGGACAGTTAACAGTGGGACAGTTATCAATGGAAAAGTTACCGGTGGGACAATTAACGGTGGGACAAATAACAGTAGATGGGGGTAGGCATGCTGCTGGTGTTTTTTTTTTTTTTTTTTTTCCAAATGTATTGTTATTTATATCAAATTCATGTTATTATAAATATACCGATTTCTACCCACAATTACAATATTGCCGCCGGAAGTTCTTTATTCTTTTTGAGTTCCTGGTACACTGTTCTAAATAAGAAATGAATGTACACAGTCGTTTTAGGCTAGTTGCGGATCTTTTCTCGAATGGGTTTGGTCGCTGCGGGCATTTCCGAAACCGTCCTTTGAGCAGGTAAAATCGAGAAAACACAAAATACGTCATATTGGGCAAGCGAACTTCCAACAGTCGACAACAGTGAGCAATACGATCGGTCATATACGTCAAGCACCATGTCAGATATACACTGCAGTGAACTGAAACTATCAAAACTTACATAACTATATCGCTAACCATAATTTTTGATGGTTGCTAGAAATTTTTACTAAATTAACAGGGAACACGACTTTACAATCAACTCGACGCTACGCCAGAGTATGTAAAGTGTGCATTTCCCAATCCACCCTGCTGCCATCTTTTTTTTTTTTTTTTTTTTTTTTTTTTTTTTTTTTTTTTTGAATTCATCTCACGCTCGTTCCCCCCTCATTAGTATAAACTTCTTCCGCAACTCTCGGCGTAGCCGCTTAGAACAAGAGTTGCACCGAACTTCCGCTAGGAACCGGTCCCGGCTACTCTAGAAATCCTCCGGTGAGCCCCTCAGGTGTGAGCGAAACCGATATACTTTTTTCAAGCCTTTCGAGCTCACGTCGGCCACGCGGAAAATTGACAGTCGTCCTTTTTGGTATGTATATATTGTATACACCGATCTCTTACTGTTAGGGGCAGGGGATTACGACAATTGTGGGATCTCTAAACGGGTTTTGTGTGCTAGAGTAGTTGTTCGGACGTAGTTTTGTGAGCGAAGGTTTATGGCTTTTCTGTGTGGCGTTGAGGTGTACGCATTTTCGGATAGATTTGAATGCATACATTGCTAGGGTAGCTTACGTCTCTCCTTCTTTTCTCAGCTCAGCTCGCAAAATGTGTCCTTAGCTATGGCAACCCAAATCCAGCACAATGCACACACCTCGCGTTCCATCCCAGAACCCTAAGATCCATCAACTCATTCAGAAACATTCGTCATACCTCAAACAGTGTCACCGTATTCGCTGGGCTCGCGACCGGATCCTGCGCGGCCATCTTGGACTTATAAAACTCTAGAGGATAATAAATCTCGGCTGGAATCGCGGCAAAGGCATAGGGAGTGATTTCGGTATTTTGTCCGCAGCAGGGTGTATAGGGTGGCTGTGAAATCTTGTCGCATTATTACTATTATTCCAACACGCTCCCAGGAATTCTCAAAACTGGTAGAAAAAAAAAAAAAAAAAAAAAAAATCGATGGAGGAAAGCAATGTAAACCGAACACGAAGCTTCAAGTTACACTTCTCTGTCACGTGCGCAACATCAATTTCAGTCAACTTATAAATTGTATTAAAATCAGTTTTCTAAGTGGATGGTTAAAATAATTTCACAATCTGGCTGATTCTCTGGACGGAAGAGCACTACACATACGTGGGTCAGTCCATGCTCACCATAGAGCATTCTTCCATGCTCAGTATAGAAATCCCTGCATGACACGTATTTATGCGCCCAGTTCTTTTTTTTATTTTAAAAAAACTGCCGAAATTGCCGAGAGCTCCGAAATTTCAGAGGCTGTGATACTGACTAATCGTCTGTGCATCCCAAATCGCTTGTTAATGCCCGTCGCGGATTCACGACGCCAATACGCGACAGTGGACTGATGACGTTGCACTCTCGAAAGAAAAATGCCCGCCCTTGTATTGCAAGCCAACACTAGCATCGTTTCATCTTCACTGCCATCTTCCCCGCTGTACTACCCTCCACACACCATCTGCATTATGTGTGTACACTTGACATAGCGTGGGAAACGCCGCGTCTGTCTGCTGATTGTACCTTGCCAAACAATGTTGCCATTTCCCGCGACCCAGAGGTTGAATGGTACTGTCAACTTTCGTACTATCAGGGACCAAGAGGAAGACAAACAATGGAAAATATAATAGAAAAGTTCTTAGCATGTTGAATTACATTTGAATGTGCAACCCATCTTTTCTTTTGGGGGCTTACTACCATCATCACCACATCTACTTCCTCTTCAATTTCGGCTGTGCTTTCCATGTTTTCCATTCTTCCCAAGCTGCTTCCCATGCTGCGACTGTCTCGTTCTTATGCTCTGGGGAGTGATTTTGGAGCGCGCATTCACTATCGAAGACGACCCTGCACACCCTGCAGGTCTGTGGCTTTTCCAGCAAGTGATTTTTGAGCGCAGAGTCGTTTATAAAGATCCGCGAGCACAGCTCGCAAGGGAAACCCCTGTGATACAAATGAATGTGTTAACGTGTGGGTTTCGTGAAGGGTAAATAAAGTATGCTGGGAGCCGATGGAGTGTGTAGAGAAATGGCGTCAAGCAGAGACTTACACGGCTTTGGTCCGCCGTTTTTCTTCGGTTCGCCGTTTTTCTTCGGTTTGCCGTTCTTCGATTTGCCATTTTTCTTCAGACACTTTGGCGCTATTGGGCGCCATCTTCTTATGCTTCTTGCTTTTGCGGTGCTGTTCAAGCGCTCCGACATTCGAAAATTCCTTCTGGCAGTCATCACAGCGAACACTATGGACCTCCGGTCCTTTCGCCGTTTCGTTCATAGTTCCCGTGCAGGTCCGCAGTTTTTCCAGCAAGTGCTCTTTGAACGCAGATTCATTCATAAAGATCCGCGAGCACAGCTCGCAAGGGAAAAACCTGCGATGCAAATGAATGTGTTAACATGTGGGTTTCGCGAAGATAAAACAAGTATGATTTGGAGCCGAATGGAGCACATGTAGCAATGAAACTTACCCGGCTTCGGTTAGCCATTTTTCAAAGTTCATTTCCGAAATTTTGTCGCTGTTGGAGAGTAGTGGTTAGGGCAGGCAGGCAGGCGCGATGAAGGGTGAAAGCACTTTCCAAAACAGGTACATACTGTAACGGCATCTTTTGATGCTGCTTGCTTTTTCGGTGGTGTTCAAGTGCTCCGAAATTCGAGAATTCCTCCTGGCAGTCATCACAGCGGACACTATGACCCTCCGACCCTTTCGTTGTCTCGTTCATAGCTCCCGTGCAGGTTCGTGGTTTTTCCAGCAAGTGCTCTTTAAACGCAGATTCATTTATAAAGATCCGCGTGCACTGCTCGCAAGGGAAAAACCTGCAATGCAAATGAATGTGTCAATATGTGGGTTTCGTGAAGATAAAACAAGTATAATTTGGAGCCGAATGGAGTGCGTATAGCAATAACGTGAAGCAGAGACTTACCCGGCTTCGGTAAGCCATTTTTCAAAGTTCGTTTCCGAAATTTTGGCGCTGTTGGAGAGTAGCGGTTAGGCCGGCAGGCGTGATGAAGGGTGAAAGCACCTTCCACAATAGGTATATACATACTATAACGGCATCTTTTTATGCTTCTTGCTTTTTCGGTGCTTTTCAACCTCTCGGACACTCAAGAATTCCCTCTGGCAGTCACCACAGTGGATACTATGCCCCTTCAGCTTTTCCACCATCTTGTTCATAGCTTTGAAGTCAGATTTATTTTGCTGGTTCCTATGGTTCTTGAGGTGATCCTGGAGTGCCAATTCACTATCGAAGACGTCCCAGCAAGCCGTGAAGTTCCGTGGCCCTTTCAGCAAGTAATCTTTGAGCGGAGGGTCATTCATAAAGATTTGCGAGCAGAAAAAGCTGTGATGCAAATGAACGTGTCAATGTGTGGGTTTCGTGAAGGTAAATCAAGTATGCTTTGGAGCCGAATGGAGTATGTATATAATAGCGTCAAGCAGTGACTTACATGGAATTCGCCCCGGGAATTTTGGCGCTGTTGGAGAGTTGCGGTGGTTAAGCACGAAGGGTGAAAGCACTTTCCATAATAGGTACATACTTAAACGCCAACCTCTTTTGATGCTTCTTGTCTTGGCGGTGCTGTTCAAGCGCTCCAACATTCGAGAATTCCCTCTGGCAGTCATCACAGCGGATACTATGGCCCTCCGGCCCTTTCGCCGTCTTGTTTGTAGTTTTGACGGCAGATTTATCTTGCTCGCTCCTATGCCCATTCACAAGGTGATCCTGGAGCGCTGCTTTACTATCAAAGGCGACCCAGCACGCCGTGAAGTTCCGTGGCCCTCTCAGCAATTTATTTTTGAGCGCAGGGTCATTCATAAAGATTTGCGAGCAGAAAACCCTGTGATGCAAATGAATGTGTCAATGTGTGGGTTTCGAGAAGTTAAATCAAGTATGCTGGGAGCCAAATGGAGCGTGTATAGCATTAGAGTTGTTTCGGAAATTTTTCGCTGTTGGAGAAAGCACTTTCCACAAAAGGTACATACTTGGACGCCAACTCCTTTTGATGCTTCTCGCTTTTGCAGTGCTCTTTGAGCACTCCGACGTTCGAGAATTCCTTCTGGCAGTCATCAAAGCGGACATTTTTTCTGTGATTGAAGAGTAAAGATACAAAATTTATTCTATGCATGGATGTGAAACTGAATATTTGAAGTAGGTTGGTGGTACCTCTTTGTGGTCTTTGGCGTCTTGGGACTGGCAGCTGGACTGGGAGGTTCAAAGGCTGGGGTTGTGACCGAAGGGGGAATAGTCACGGGGGAGGGAATAGTCACCGCCGGAATGACAATAGCGGCCGCGGTCGAGTCGAGAGTGCTCGCCGCCTGACCGGGAAGGGGAGGGGGGTACAAGGGAGGGAGACGAGCTGTGAACCAGGGAGGGGTAGACGGACGGTCACGACCGGGGCAGGAGTGGTTGGGACGGAAACGAAAACTTTGCCGGACGTGATTTTTCGGTGAGAATGGGCTCACTTGTCTGAGCCTGCTGCTCGGTCGGTTCCATTTCACGCGTAAGAACGGTCGCGGCTGGGTCGGATGGGAGACCGTTCGTGACACGGGCTCCGCTAGCCAATCGCCTTTGATGGGCCCTTCCGGCAAGGTGGGATGCAAACGCCTTGTCGTTGTAACACTTCACTGAGCATATATTGCACGTGGCGGAGGGGAGCTTAGACCCAGGCATCTGCTTGGCTAGTTTCTTTTTGTATATTGGATTTCGTTTGAGGTCAAAGATCCTTCAAAAGTCACAACGATAACAATCGAAGATATGATGACGTCATCTATTTTTTTCTGTAAATCACATGCCTAATGCAGTCTCTCCAATTGCATCTATTGGCCGTCGCTAAAAAAACTCCTGCCATGACATAAGAATGACAAGGAGCTTATTATACTAAAATATATATGGGTGACGTGCTTATTAGGAAATCGTATTTTTTGCATCCCATTATCTGAAAAATTCCGACACACCAACAAGTCGCCTCCTTCCCTGGTCACAAGCGGAGGCGCACTTCGCCATATGAGTCGGGAATATACAGTGGCTATTCGGTGCTTTTGGGGCTTGAGCGTAGCAGAGTATGAAGAGCTAATTCATTGAGTGTGAGTAAAATGAGTATGTCAACGCGAGAACAAAAAGGAGCGTCACTTGATCTTCTAGCTCATTTTTTCCGTGTTGGATTCAAACCCGGCTACGGAACACTTATAGGTGTGAGGAAGAACCATTATTTTTATCTGAACATATTTCGTTGACAATACACGCTTGCAGATTCTTGACCAACCGAGCTGCAGTAGTACGATCAGCGCCTACACCCGAAATATTTGTCCCGATTAATGATGGTATTTCCGCTTTCCATCTCGAATTTGAGTGGATAATTACTCTCGAAAGTTTGTCAAGGGTGCTTTCCTGTAGCCGGTTCATCCAGTTGGTGTATGCGCAAAATGTATACCAGCTCCACAAAAATGAAACTAGGGAGAGCATGCGTGCGAACGAAGACGCTCGAATTTGTTGATTAAAGTCTTCATTCGTGCAACGTGTTTTCCCTCTAATTTTGATAGCTTCTTTTATCCTTATCCCGCAACGCATACCAAGAAGGCTAATGTGCCTCATAAACATGAAATGTGATCATGTCAAATTACAGGATTAGGCATATCATAGTGTGGTTTGAAATAGGTCAATCTTAAGCTAAATGGGAACAACCACGCGAAATCCCGGATGGACGAGGCGCCGTAGGCGCCGAAGTCTGTCCCAGACTTTGCGAGCTTGGGGAGGACCGTGAAGAGTTGGTTTCTGCTGTCTAGAAAGCGATGGCATGCTTTATTTGTCTTAGAAATAGTGGTTTTACATGTAACTGTGAATTCATCTGTCTAAGACATATGTGTGAGACATTTGTGTAAAACATAGTAATAAAAGTGTCCCTGCTCCCATGGAGTTCCCTTAGCCAAGAAAGATTGGCAGTGAGCCCAAAGTAGAAGTAAGGAAAAAAGAAAAAACCCCCCAGTGGCTGGGGCCATCAGGGAAAAGAAGAACTCACAAAAAGGAAGTAGAAAGGGTGGGGATGGATGAGAAACCAACTCTTCATGGTCCTCTCCAAGCTCGCAAAGTCTGGGACAGACTTTGGTACCTACAGCACCTCATCTATCCTGAACTAAGCTTCACTTGGTCTCAGACCATTTCAGAGTTGGTTGTTTGTAGATTGGAGATGAGCAGAGCACTGGGCTGGCATAGTGGCCTTGCACTAGAGGACTATGTATACTAAAGATTTCACCTGAGAGGTCTTGGAAAGAACCAGCAACCTGTGAGATAGATAGTAGTGACATTCAAAAGTGGTCTTGGAGCTTCAGTTCCCACTCTCCAGGACTTCATCAATGAGAGTTCCCCCTTCTAATGCCTCAGTAGAGGATTCCACCTGAACAGAATGAGGGCAGTAGATGGGGTCAATGCCAGCAGCTGCCATGCATTTCAAAAACCAGTTGCAAAGGTGGTCAGTAGTTAAGTTGTGATAGAGAGAGTGTGTGCTGATGAAGAGACAGTCTGCCATATAGTGGGTATAGGAGTTCTATTTCACATGTCCAGTAGTAGACCCAGTACACTAGGCATATGTCCTTATTCTCCAGAAGTACTGAAATAGGGCCGGAGGTTTTGAAGGGAGAGTCAGGTATATATTTCTTGGTCATGTCTACAGTGAGAACCATTTTGGCAGGCCAGTCGCCTTGGCCACCCCAGAAATCCACGGTCAACTGACATTGGGCAAAGTCACTTACAACACACCACAATATGCAAAGTACCAAAAGGGTATGGGTTTTCTTACCATGTAGGACCCACCACTTGATAGAGTCAAAGGGACCCAAAGAGGCCAACCAGTAGATGAGAACAGAGATGTCCCACTGCTGGGCCTTATCTTTGGGTGGGGGGGGGCATAAGTTGCCCACCCCCTGGATGAGGTGAGAAACTGTAGAGAGTTTGAAGAAATGAACACCATTGATGGCAGGGGTCCATCAGCTGATAGTAGTGTGGATGCTGCAGAGTTGACAGGTGCTCATGCCCTCTTGAAAGAGATAGACAAGACAGTTCATCTGCTGCTTAGTAGATTTACAAAGAGGATCAATATGCCATTAATGACACCAACAGACATAGTGTTGGTAGGCGGACTCATAGTTCTTGCAGAAAGAGATCCAGATACTGGTGCAGATGAGGTCATGAGCTGGCTCCACCAGCACTGCAGTATCTGGGGAGTGCCACTGATTGTCAGACAAGGGTGTCCCAATGATATGTCTATATAGCTACTGTCAGAGCCCAACATGGAAGGAGAATTGGGGGGGGCTACCGCTATCCCCAGGAGTTCAGGCCACCAGCTCTGTCATGGCCAGAAAGGAGTGATGAGGATGAGGTGAGAGCATTGGTCCTCCTTCACCTTGTGGAGTGTGTAATTGATCAGGATTCAAGGAGGGTTCACATATGCCCCAGTTGAAGGCCAGTGGTGTCAAAAAGCATCTATCCCCAAGACTTCAGGGTTGGCCTACCAGCTATAGAAGAGGGGGGTCTGCGTGGTCATTTGTAAGGTGAATAGGTTGAGTTGGACTGGGCCCCACAGGTGGTGTAGGCATCAGAACACCACTGGGTGCAACTTCCAGTCATCAGGGTTGGGATGGAGGCAGCTCAAAAAGTCCACCTGAATATTCTCTAAACCTGGGAGGTATTTTGTGAAGAGGTGAATGCAGTGTGTCATGCAGATCGAGTAGATGTATATTGCAATGGCATGGAGATAGTGGAGAGAGCCTTCCTGTTTGTTGACAAATGCCCATGTGGTCATATTGTCCATCTAGACCAAGACTATACAGTTTTACCAGTGGTGTGAGTTGATCTAGAGAGCAAAGAGAACTGTCTTCAACTGGCAGTAGTTGATGGACAGACAGCACTCTGAGGATGTCCAGGTGCCAGCTGTCTGCCATGTGACATGACTGATATTAGTAGTGGAGGAGGAGATCTCAAAACCCCATCCCACATCACTGGTATCCATGTCCACCATGATCTCAGGGACCTCAGTTAGGAGAGAGCAGCTGTTCCATCCCAGTAGTTTGTGGGACCACCAATAGAGGTTGGTCAATGATGCTCGGGAAAGTATCATCCATTTATTCCAATCGGAGTGGTAGAGGGCAGTCTGTATATTGTGGATGAGTGCTCAAATACGAAAGCATGCAGGAAAGATGGCCTGGGTCATGGAATTGCAGAGGCCAACCAGAGAGGCCATCTTGTGGATTGGGATACTAGATTTGGAGGCCCGACAGAAGAGGGAGGCCATCTCCTTGTAGATCTTGTGTACTTTGTCCCTTGGCAGACATAGCTCTATGGTATTGATATCTATCAGAAACCCAAGGAATGTCTGAACTTGCTTGGGGTCCCATGTACATTTTGTCAGATAAAGGAGGAACTCCAAGGTCTCCAGGTGGTTGTGGACTATCTGGCCATAGTGAACAGCTTTGTTGTAGCTGGAGGCCAGTAGGCAGATGTTGTTGATGTAGTAGGTGAGGTGAATACCGCATTGCCATAGCGGTTTCAGAACAGCAGCCATCATCTTCATTCAGATTTGAGGGGCTGAAGATAGGCTGAATGGTATGGCCTGGAATTTTCAGTTGATTTGTTGCCATTGGAAGGCCAGAAACTGTTGATCAGTGGAGTGGAGGGAAATGTGGAAATAGGCATCCTTGATATCTATCTTGATGAGGAAGTCCCCTGAGTGTACTATGTGGTGGAGCATTTGAATACCTTCTATCTTGAAGTGCAATCACTGCATGAACTTATTCAGTGAATGTGTGTTGAGGCAGACCTGATTCTTGTCAATCTGGGGGATGGTGAAGATGCTGGAGAAGAAGAGCTCTTCCCTAGGTTGGGCCTTGTAAGTGGTCTCTTTGTCATGGAAGTCCTGGATGGCAGTATCTACCAGGGCTTTTTCCATGGCAGTTATGCCTCATTCATATGAGAAGTGGGGCTAGATACATAGCAGTATCAGGAGGTATATTCAATCAATGCATGTCTTGCCATGGGCTGTGTCATTCACCCAGTAGTCGACTCCTAGGGCTTGCCAAACTGATTCAGGGACCTGAGCCAGATGGGCACCCACCTTGGAGATATTGGGCACCTTCAAGACTAGGGAATGATATATAGGGGGATTCTTCAGAGGTTGGTGGTAGGTGTTGTTGTGCCTGGCCCTAGTGTTCAGCTTCAGAAACCACCCTGCTGACTTGGGGTACAGTTCTGAGAAGATTGGAGAGAGTAGTGAAAGTCAGGGTATTGGTCACTCTGGGATCTGTTTCCCCAGCCCTGGCTCCCAGAGGTGAATTTGTCACAGGTGGAGGAGGAGTTGTTCTGAGGGGTGGAGGGCTTGCTAGAGGCTGCTCAAACTGTGAGTCAGTGTTTCTGGTATTTTGTATTATCCTGGAAGTGGCAGATGAAGTCAGTGCTGAAGAGGTCACCATCATACTCAGAGCCAGATGTGACCATGCAGTATGTGGAGATAAGGGCAGAGGACCATCCTGCAGCTTTGGCAAGGTCAACCTGACAGCAGATACAGATGCTTTCTGCCTCATAGAATCTGATCTGAAAGGAGTCTTGGAGTTTTTCCATCATAGGGGTAATGACAGCATTATGGACCAAGCCTTGGTGAACATTGGCCCCATCACTCCATGATTCAAGGGCATGGAGGAGAATGGTGATAGAGCAGAGCATGTTGTAGATTGCACATTGTGAGTCAGCAAGAATGCAGTCAGCATCTCAAGTGGCTTTGGGGAAATCATTGAGAAATGTCTTGTAAATGGAGGGAGTTCAAAAGACACCACCCTTGGGCTCTGGGTTGTGGCGAATGAGCTTCTTAAGGCTGGGAGGGGTGAGGTGTATGTGGATGTGTTCAGTGAGAACAACGTTGGTGAAGGTGGACAGGTTGTGAAAATGGCTGAGAGCTCTCATTCTTGTGGCTGTGAGGAATTCCTCATCACTGCTATTGTTGTTGATGTGGGCATCATCATCCATACCATCAGAGTGCCCATCAGGTCTAGAGACTGGACCCCTGGTGCATTCCATTTGTCAGAGGAAGAGAGAATCAATGATACACTGTTGTTTGCATTTAATCATGATAGCTGGATCTGGTGGTGCAGAGCAGAGGCTGACTGCGACTGCCTTAGAGACCTGCTGAATGAACTTGGCCCATTTGGCCAAGGCAACCTGTTGTTGTTGCTGTTGAAGTTGTTCATGGTTCATAGTCAGAAAAGTTTTGAGGGTCAAAAGTAAGAAGGCGAACTGCCAAGCTTTCAAAATGGCTAAGGGAACTCTGTGGGAGCAGGGACACTTTTATTACTATGTTTTACACAAATGTCTCACACATATGTCTTAGACAGATGAATTCACAGTTACATGTAAAACCACTATTTCTAAGACAAATAAAGCACGCCATCGCTTTCTAGATGGCAGAAACCAACTCTGAAATGGTCCGAGACCAAGCGAAGCTTAGTCGGCTCTGCAGACATGGCCATTCCTCCCGAACGGCAACGTGCTTGCCAATTGATTTCAACGTGACGCGCTAGGCGGTGAGGAGCAGTCCTTGCTCAGGGAGAATTTGGAAGGTGTAGGTGTTGGGTTTGGAGATAATTACACGATGCACTCACTGGACTGATCGGTATTTATTTTACCCTTTTTGTTTCAAAAAGGCTTTGATAGAGCTCACGGATATCATGAGCTCGAGCACTTGAGAGCTGCAGCAGAGAAGGGTTCATTGGAGTTCATTTACAACGGCAACCTAAAAACCCTAAAACTGACCTGATATCCTACCCAGTCCGCAGCAAATATCGTGTTTTTGAGTCATATCATTGTGTAACGAGATTTCAGATTTTGAACAAATTGGGCACGCCCGAAAATTTTTCTAGCTTCTAACTTATGGAGTATCTATTCACAAGATTCTCAGAGCATATGCACAATCTCGATGCAGCGTTCTTCCCAACCCCCATAACGCGACAAACTTCTCCTGCAGCTCCCGCCCAGGCCTGATTACTGTGTCCCACTCAACGATCGATCTCGTATAATTCGCACATGCACTTGTTCTTGTATTTCGTCTTGTGTATTTTCACCGCCCGTTAATTCAGCGGCCCCTCCTCGTCGTTTCTGCTTTAAAGCTCGCAAAGATGCGCGAGAGATTGTAAAACATTCGTCTTAAGCAGTTAATTGGGTCCAAAATTTTCCTCATGTAGCGTCAGCGCCCGTTATACAGCGGCCCCGCTTCCTTGCATTTATGTTGTTCGGCGTAGACGTCGGCAGGGTTACTCGACGCCCACATCGTGACCAGGTGGTTTGGCCCCGACAGTGGCTCCGCCTCTCCGAATCTACTTTGAAGGGATAAATTTGCGGATCTATGGCGTCTAAAACATGAAGTTTGAGTTGAACTTATCGAGATAAATATCATAGGTGGATGAGTTCCTCACGCTCACCGTAACACACGGGCCCACGGGCCAGCAACTTCACTGGTCCATCGCACACACCATAATGGGCTAGGCTACCGAAAACACGGATTCAGGCCCCATCGTCCGCACCACAATAGGCTAAGCCCACCGAAAATTGCCCAGTAACGTATCTTGCCAGCGAGTGACAGCCGTTCATGTCCTCGATCTCGTGGAATCTGCCGTCGTTCTTGTACTTGGTCTAGAAGCCTTTAACTTGTCGTGGGAGTCGTCGAACCGGGAGTTAGGGAGGGGAATTGGGCCACCGGACGGAGAAAAGAAAAAAAGAAGAGGAAACGCTTACAAGCGAATGCGCAGTAGGAATTTACCCTCAGGGTACCGCACCCGCGGGTACCACACTCTCACGGGTACCACACCCACAAGGTACCGCGCCATACCAAACCCCGAGGTGTATTCGGGATCAAGCTCCATTGCTGTGAAGATGAACCTTAACGAGTGTCGGCCTGAGAGTGCATCTATACGACTGCGGAGAGCTGTGCGCCTGCTGCTCGCCGATGTGAATTTGAAGCTCTGCAAGCCGCTCAAAGACATTACGGATTAGAGTAATTGTTAGACTTGAAAATAGCAACGTGTTTCACGTGAATTCCGGTGAAGGTGTGTTTATGCTGAAATGTATTGTAACGTATATAGCGATATAAGAAGACAATCTGGGGATCTCCTCGCGTGATCGAATAGGGTGGCAGACGATTATAAGTATTTAGTATTTGGCTGCTTTGTTAGCTTACTTGTTGCTTACCTCACCGCGCTTTAACTTCGCAATGTGTACGATTTTGGAAAGTACGCGATTTGTTTATCTAAAAATATTGAACCTGAATCAATAAAGCACTACCTTGGGACACAATTCAAATAGAAGTAATACTAAACAGCCCAAGTTTCATTTAAACCGATTACGACCCGTTTTACACATTTCTTGGCAGTTCGCGAAGTCAAAAATCATGTCAGATGACGAATGCAAGCGTCGTGTGCCGGTCACGACAGCCTTATCTTCAAGACACAATAAAACAGATTTTTAGTCATTGTTCCACCATGGGAGCCATGTTGAGACATGTCATTGCCAACTGTGTTAGTATTCAAGCAAAAGGCACATATGCTCATCGTAATGCGAATTTACCCGCTAGTAGGTAAATACTGTCGAAACTCTTTGGCCCTTGCTTGATGGACACGACTTCTATCGACTGCATGACCGCCGGGTGACATCTCCGATGATAATCCAAAAGACGATCACAACGTCAATATTGTCGCAATATTCGACTGTCTTCGGCGGACACTTTTCGGGAGTCCTCGCTGCAGTCGTTAGAAATTTCTAACTCTCGTCGCGAATCTTTCTTTGAAGGAACCAGTGAAGGTACCATTGGAATCCTACGCAGTCTCTAAGACAACATTTGTGAGACTGCTGGAGGTCATATTAATGACTCTTCTGGGTAGAATTGTGAAGACAATCGAAGATTTGGCAAACTCGAGTGGTCGAACATGAATGGAATGCGTCACATGCAAGTAGCCGTTGGACCATATCATAGTCGAGGCTCAAGTTCTTTACAAAGCAACGCCGTTCTTCTGGGAGTAGTGCAGAGCGATCAACCCGATCTACTTATTCTTCTTGGTGTATAACGAACTCGCAGAAATTGCCCCGTCTGTAACGTTTTACGTTTTCGTCGACACTGGGATTCATATTTCGCATTGTTCAACCTAACCCTATTTTGCTATTTTGTCAGATGTCTATCTACTTCCGGTTGATGACGCAAGTATCTGTGGCTCTCTCACGCATCTGAGATGCCCTTTCGGGTATCAAATCCCACAATGTGACCTGGGAACCTGGGTAGCCACATGAGAATTTTAATCGACCAATCCTACAATGTGACGAGCTTTGAGGGTTCACAGGTGGGGTTTCTTTTTTACATAATCAAGACGGATATAAAGATGTCCTACCCGCGATTCTCGTTGCGACATAACCACGCCAGCTGAAATCCATCCGTGAGGCGATAAATCTCAGGAACAATTATCGGTGTGTAAATGGCGTGCGATCGCAAACAAGAACAAGAGCGAATATAGATTACTCATGCCATTTCTTCGACAAACGTAGTAGGCGATTCCGAGAGCGATTTCAACCGTAATCGATCCGAGCATTATAAGGCAATGACGGCCAACGTAAAGTACGGCGCCCCAGCCCAGGATCGCTTGTTAACCAAGGCCTCAGACGTCGAAAAACTAGAGCACCTTCGCACGATCAAGATAATCGAAAATGCCTGGTTGGAGAATACTTCACTCATTGGTCCAAGATCAAAGACGTTTTTCTATGATGCTGAAGGGTGGCGGTATGAATGTTTCAACTCTAGAAAATGGGTAGAAATCGTATCGATTAGTCGTTGTCCGTCGTCGGACAATGACAACGACAACCCAGTTTCCACATTGGCAAGTCCCGCTAATACTATATCCTCTGATGGAGAAACGGAAACTGGATTTAAAGTAGATAATCATCCAGAAGACGCGTCGCCCCAAGACTCTTGCGAGTAGACTATCGCATATAGACTGGCCGCGCAAGTTGCTGTAAATACACAAAATAAAATTCTCGATGATAAACTGTCAATGAGATACTAATTCGTATAAATCCCGTGGTTAATCCCATTGACGGAAAGGGCGCAAGAATGGTTACCTTTATCCAGGTGCAAAGCTACTACGTCGCACTCCAAAAATTTCTCGACCTTGTTCAAACACTGGAATAACCATCCCGAAGACGTGTACCACATGTCGGAACCGAAATCTTCGCCCACCAACCTAATTCCGCTGAAGGTCCTTCCGTCATACAATCCAATGGATTCAACCACTACGTCCCATTCGCACAAGCCTGTCCTGAGTCGTCGTCCCGGAGACGGGGATCCGCGCCATCTTCAGCAACGGACTTCGGGCTTCCGACAGAAAGCTCCACGATCTTGCCATCATCTGAGACAACAATTTGCAAACCGACCTACTTGACTTCGGCGATAACCGGACGGTGTGTTTGCATGCGTGATGACCAAAGGCCATGTAGTACGGAGACGTCTCCCCAAACCCGTCGACCGCCTCCGTGAGGCTCTTCAGGCGATGCGGGTACACAAGGGTGAGGTCCACAGGTCTTACCATGTTCAGGAACGAGTCATTTCCCAACCGAATTTTGTCCTCGCATCCCGTAATCGTACTGGCAATATCACGCCAGATGTCATGACGCTCCGCAACGTCAGGCTCCGGCCCCTTGGTATGTGCCCAGACCCAGTCGACGAGGCACACCAACAGGTCGCACTCGGGAGTGACAAAGGTAGTCGCGTCGAGTTCAGTAAAGAGTAGCTCAAGAGCCTCTTCAGCTCGACGTAGATGTTCTTGCTGTCCTCACTCCATGGGATAGAGGCGGTGGCCCTGTTGAGATGACGCCAAAGTCGAAAATATTTTGGGCGCACTCTAACACCATTTTGGGAGTAGGAGGTAGCTCGCTGCGCGGTAGATGTCCACAGCGATGGTGATGGTGGCGTCGTCAATCGTTTTCAGTGTAGATAAAGCCGAGGACGACGGTGAACACTGCCATGTTTCCGTACAGCATTGACTTTCAGAAAGGGCACCTTTGGTACCGTATGACATCAATTAACGAAAAATATCTACAAATTCTAAACATAATCAGGAAACGATTGAATGCACCTTGCAGCCAGCACAGCACGGCAAGCGCCAAGCTCAACGCCATCGGTGCGACGGTTACGTCGTGGTAGGCTGTGCCTATGTATAAGGGGGTGATGTCATCCTTGAAGCTAAGACCACTGTTGGATTGCACGATTATATTTGTTTTAATTGTGGATTCCTGGGCATGTACAGGTGATTCTGCCAAATCACAACACTCATCATGAGAAGCATGCCGCCGTCTTCCTACCTCATTGCAATAGCGTCAAGCCACGCGCGGTTTCATTTACTTCATCTTTATTGATAGTTGCTGTTTATATGGTATCATTTCTAGTTAATAAACAATATTAAGCCTTTTGTGTTAGAACGGTGTTTGCCATTTCGCAGCCCCTTTTTCTGTTGCCGATAGCGGTTATAAAGTATTCAGGCTTTCTTTTTCTCATGTCGAAATCCTGAATAAGGGTCTTGCCTGTCGCAGGATTTTATGCTCTTGGCACAGCTGTTGCAGCTCTGTTTTATAGGTTTGAGAGTGAATATGTTATGATGTACTTTTTGATGCGCAAACACTCGTCTTTTAATGGCGAGCTTTATATCAATTTATGGAGAGGTAAAGCCCTAGTACGATCCATGAGATTCCGAAGTGAGCTGTCACCCTTACCTCAACTAGCTATATGACCGACCCACTCAATGCCACACATTCCAGCACCAATAGTTCCACTCATTTTGCGACTCCCACTTGTCAGTAACCAAGCGTCGCAACCCATTTTCAATAACCAACACGATGAAGACGACAACAGTTTTGACATGGACCAAATGCCCTAACTGCTCGAAAAAAAAAAAAAAAAAAATGGCAAGCCTGGGGCTTTGCGTCTTGTTACAAGTAGAAGACAGCAATTTCCTGAAAAATATCCCTATTATGCAACAAGACAAATTTCATCTTTGTATTACCTCAATGAAAGATGAGCATTCGAATTCGGCCACTACGAATTAATCAACGAGTATACTCATTTACTCATTGCCTACAACGCTGCCTATGTCAGTCCCCCCCATAGATTTTATTGTACAAAAACAAGATACTACGCATCTCTTATTGTTATTATCCGGTAGGTCCGATTTCGACAAGCACGTAATATGACCAAGAAATTGTGCCGCCCTCATCTTGCTATCATCCCCATACGTGACAATGCCAAAAGCCCGTTTGATGCTTTTTGCTAGATTTGCGCTTAGAACTTGACTACCTTCTCGCACCGATTCTGGAGGTCGCCAATGAGAGCTCTTTTCACCACTATGAGGTCGGCGAGCTGAAAATACCATAGACTTCCTCGGCTTGTCTATATCTTTTCTCTTGGTTATGTCGGAACTAGTTTTCGAAGACAACCAGCAATTTATTAATAATTATGGCGCTAAGTATTTGTCCAAAATTATTTCTCAGCAAGCCCCACTAACCTACTGCTCGTTGACCCTAGGACGGGACGAGACGTCATCACTCTACCTTATCGTCATCTTCGTCTTAGTCGTCGTCGTCGTTTTCGTTATCGTCTTTGTCGTCGTCCTCGTCATTTCCGTTGCCGTCTTCGTCATTGTCTATCTTCATCGTTGTCGTTGTCTTCGTCGTTGTAATCGCAATCTGTAAATTCTCGATGATGACGTTGCAGTTTAGATGGTGACGTATAATCTCGATGATGACGTTCAGTCTACGGCCAAAATGGCGAGTCACATGTCCGTATCTCAATATAACACATCTGGTAATTACATCATACACAGTTATGAATGCGGGAACGAGATGAAAATTTGCCACAATGAAATGTTCAATTGTGGGAGAAGGTGGCACGAATAAGCCATTAACCAGAAGAATCACGTGAGGACGATCAGATTGCAGAAGACAGGCCAAGAACGAGTGTGATGTACAGATTTTTTTTTTTTTTTTTTTTTTTTTTGACAACCATTTTTTTTTTTTTTTTTTCTTTTTCTGACAACCATTTTATTTTTATTTATTTATTTTTGGCGGGAGGGTATTTGCAAAAAATTAATATGCTCGGAATATAAATAATCAGGCATTTTGCTGGGCTGCCATACTCTGGGATGCCGGCAAGGGCATCTTTCTAACTGTCGAAAAATATTTTGGATTAGGAATTATATATTAATTTTTTTTTTTTTATTTGCTCACAATGATTATACTGCATTTAAGTATATCATTGAACATTCGGAACGCCTAATCGATACAGATTGTATGTCACCGACGGCATATCCTGTTGGGATTTATATGCAACCCAGTTAATTGTGGCTTATGTATACGTCATCAGGTTACGTCATCAGTAATCGCACTGCAATATCAAATCACAACATATCCCAACTCTGCTTTCGGTACCTCGTTCGTATTCTGCTTATCCATCCGAGTTACGTCCTGGTAACCCTGTTCAAAGTATCCAACCAGCGTAGGTTTTGAGCATAAATTAGCCATGTATACATGGAACAGTGATAAAGGTTCATGTAGTCTTGAGAGCTTTTTTAGTGGTCGAATTCTTTCTTGCTCGTTGAAATGACAAGTTCGAAGCCGTATACAGGTGTATACAGGTATGGAGGAACCGTCACAGATGAGGATATCCAGATGCCAACGACGGGGTTTCGATTCGTTGCGTTCTTTTACCTCGACAAAAACCGTGTATTTAAAATCTAGCACGCCTTTGGAAGTAAGTACTTGAAGATGGTGGCGAATTGCAATTGAAATGCGTACTCTAATAATCTACTGAGTGAAGATGTGCTGAATGCATACGTTCTGCATGAAAAGAAACACTGACGAAAGCTCTATGTGCAAAAGTGCGCTCGAAAATATCCGCTGCGATTTTGACTGGATCAAAAGAGTGTAAGAGAATTCAGGCAAAGGTAATACGTTTATCCCTGAGATTCCGCAGCGCCTTTCCGTCGGATTATTGGCTTTAAAAGAAGATTGTGAACATGCTCGCTATTAATGTTCTGTTGTGACGGGACTTTCGTCCGTTTTATCCAGGCGAATTAGTTACAATACAGCGGAAGGTAAACCCCATCCATTATCTTGTATCTCTCGTGTGCTTGTTTGACTCGAAAATCAAGCCTGGATTACGAGTTCTTATTTTTGATGCACTTCAGCATTTGAAACGTATTTATTAACCATATTTCCGAAAATACCCAAGCTCAAGGATCTTGGCGAAAGGGGTTGGGAATAGTAAGGATAGCTATAATTAATATCACTAGCGAAATTATCAAGCAACCGAGTCCTAGAGTTCGACTCATAAGAATACTCGTTAGGAAAATAAAAAAAAGCACTGATGGGAGTACATGTATTCGCAATGCTCTCCAAAGGCGGCCCCTACGACCTCCTGCTTTGCGCAGGACAATTGTCATTTCATTTCTTTTGTTACGTATGGCAACGTCTAGTGGCGTCAGCCAATATTTGTCCATCGCGTTGATCTTGATGCGATCGCTTTTAAGAAGCTCTTCGGCTGCCTTCGTGAACCCTTCAATCGCCGCGAGATGCAACGGTGTCCTCTTCGTTACAGACTGGGTGTTGACGTCAGCACCGTTTTTGAGGAGGTACGCCACAGTTTCCGAATACCCATTTGCCGCGGCCAAATGTAACGGCGTAAACCAAGCAAGGCTGTACGTTTTAACGTTATTCTGCGTCTGCTCTACTCGTGTTCTAGTAAAAGCCTTCAGATCAAGAAGGGCGCCGAATTCTTGGAGCACCTGTACCGCCAGTCTGTGCCCTTTGCTTGCTGCACAGTGCGTTGGTGTCCATTCGCTATAGGGGGTCATTCCAGCCTTCGCGTTCACGTCGACGTGGTATGTGTTGGCGCTCAGCACCATCATTCTTATCACCTCAGCTTGTCCGTACAGCGCAGCTATGTGCAACGACGTCAAACCTTCAGGCGTTTTGGCTTGCACCTTGGCTCCGTGCTCGACAAGGTACTGCACACAGTCAACGCTCCCGCTCTTGACTGCTCTGAGGAACGGCGTCAAGTCCTGCCAATCCGAGTTCACGTCCGCTTTGAGTGGGCCGTCGTTGATCAGAATTTTCATGACATCAACATATCCCATTTCTACACTGACGTGCAATAGAATGTTGACGGGGACATGGTTTCTCCAGATACCGGAATTAACCTGTACTTGCCAATTTGACTGTCGATGCAGATCAGTTAGATATGTATTGGATCGAAGTGACTGAAACATGAGTTCCAACTTACTCTGTCAGTATTGAATCCTAAGAACGTGGCAATAACATTTAATCGGATTTCGGGTTCTGTGCCTTCAAGGTGCTTTGTAAACTTCACCTCTTCAATATCATTGAGGATTAAATTGAATTTGTCCTCTGCGAAGTATAACGAAATAAGAAATATGTTTTCAGTCGACATGAGAGGTTAAATCAGCAGAAATAGGGGGACGCTGAACTTACCAAGGACATTACCGTCGCCAGTAACTTCGATTCCACTATAATAAATATTCTCAACGTCAATGTTTGGGTGCTCTTCGGCTGGACTTTGTGCACTCGACATTGGATTTAGAAGTTGGGAAATTGAGAAACCGCTGCTACCGGTCACAACTTCAACTCTTTATGAGGATGAACTGTGCACGTGACATGTGGGCATGTGAGCAAGAAACTGTGCCACAGATGTGATCGTGTGAGAAATCTGAAACAAACACGGCCAATTAACTGGAAGTAGATGAAAATCGGTGAGTTTGCCTTTGCCTTTTAACACGTGAAGGGGCAGCTAATGGGCACGATCGGACCCGCAGTTAGATTGCGCCACTCCGCCACAATTAGTACTACGATGACTGCGGCGCAGCAACAGGTTGATTACGTTGCTATCGGTGCTATTTAACTGGTTTGTAAAAGGATTACTCTTCCTGCAGCAATCAATTAAAGTATCGAGTCAGCTGTGTGACACTTGCTTACCTTAGCAATTCAAAAACATTGTGAAAATAAACGTGGGCGATATATTTTCCCATGGTAATGGGTGCTTGTAGCAGATACTCAGAGTAACGTTTCAATGGTGACTTCAATTGGGACCCTGTTGTGATCGTTTTATTTTTGCCCTCTTTTCACATTCAGTTCCTGACAAATTGGGCGCGTGACCTCGGCTTAGGAACGGCCACGCGCTCTTCATGACGTTTTTTCAACATTTGTGCTATTTTTTACAGCCCATATTCAAAGGTCAAGCCACCAAAAAAAAAATTGTTAATGTCCAATCTGGCTGATCATGATTGGATGACAACTTATTCCATCTATCTCGCCTGTTGAAAAGACATTAATGAACCGGCTTCCCAGGGTGGCAACGGTTGAAATTTGAAACTTTTAAATTTCAGAACTTCAGCTTCCATTAGGAAAATAAAACGTTTCTCCAATTCCAAGCATTCGCCTTCGCAGGGTTCAAATAGATTACTCCCAGTGCATCGCGTGGTTCTCAATGATAACCGATCTGACGTTTTATATGGCATTATACTGCATGAAATCTGTTGTCGCTTACCGTAGTCTTTCTAGTCCGTATTCAAACTTGGAGTTTTTCCTATCGTATTGCCTTGAGCATATGCGGATACATGTCCTGCAAATGAAACCCACTTATACTATTATCAGAAAATATATATGATGAAGATAATTAGACAAGAAATGCCTAAAATTCAAATATTAAATACAATATCAATCACGATAATGTTTCCCACCGCCGGGCAGGATTTGCTGGCTATGCACATATCGAACATATCGAACACGATTGTTGTATTATTCACCCC